>PVLC010007652.1:0-62173 GCA_004027655.1 Graphiurus murinus | reverse complement strand
CATATCAGCGTTAATCTGCAGAGAACACTAAAAAAGAGCAAGGATTTTGCTGTCATGCTATATCAGGTTGAGCTCAGTTCTGGGCCCTGGGGCAAGTATGTTAATCTGTCAAATGGGACCATGGGTATTGGCCTTGCAAGCTTGCAGCAGAGATAGGCAAGGCTGCATATGCTGTGTGCTAGGCAGAGTGCTGGCACAGCGTAACCCCTTTCCCTGTTCCCAGGCTGCCTCATTGAATCCTTACACTACTCTATTATATAGAGTCACCCACAATTTATAGTTGACTTGTGTTACTCTAATTTGGCTTGAGGATGCCTATCTACCTTGAACCCCTAGAGTATCTACATAAGGAACCAACAGCCTAACTTATGCAAACAAACTGAAAACCTAATTTAGCAGTTTGTCTGTCTGTCTACCTATATCTATCTATAGCTATGTATTCTGAGACAAGTATTTGTGTCTTAACCAATCAGAACAACTGTGCTTCAACAAATCATAGGCCACCAACTGATGAGACCATGTGCAAATGAGGCAAAAGCTGAGCACTGGCCACCGTTGCTGTCTGTGTTCCTCACTCCCAGTTGCTATCTATACATTCTCCCTGGCCGTGCTGCAGCAGAACAGAGCTCTTATGAATCTTTCTTTGCTCCATTAATTAATCAATTAATTAATTATTTATTTTGTGGTATTGAAGATTGAACACAGGGGCATTCTACCTCAGAGCTACACCCCCAGCCCTATTTTATTTTGAAACAGTCTCACTAGGTTGCTGAGAGTCTTGCAAAGTTGCTAAGGCTGGCCTTGAACTTGCAATCCTTCTATCTCAGCTTCCCAAGTACTGGTATTGCATGTGTGAGCCACTGCACCTGACTTATTTGCTCCATTATACTCTATTAAATTTAATTCATCAAAGATCCTTCTTTTGATACTTGGGTGTGTGTGTATGGTGCTCCATAGGCAGACTGCGGAGCTGACATCAGAAATCAGGATTGTCGGACACTAAAGTTCATGTCAAGTGTGTCCTCCTTCAAAAGGGAAGGCAGACACTTTTCATTTCAATTTTTCTCTGTAGCTGCAGGATGGATTTGCCAAAGACTTCCTCAGATAGTGCTCCAGATACTCCCTTTGGCTTTACTCTTGATGCCCCCTGCTCCTTGGTTAAACTCATCAGGAAAATCCCTTGGGTCAGAGGACAGGCCTGGGGAACTGTTGTCAATAGAATCTCATATCCTTACCTCAGAGGCCAGGGCCTCCCACACTCTCTTTCTTCCTCATCATGCAACCTGGAGGGATCAAGGGAGAAAAACAAGCAACAGGGACCATTCTGATGAGTGTGAAAAATACAGCAGCAAGTGGAAGAGATGGCTGCATGGGCTGGCTGGGGACTGAGGCTGCAGGAAGATTGCATGCTCTTGGGAGCACCTCCGCTGGGCCACCTCCTCTCCAGCCATTTCTTTCCCAAAACCTCTTTGAAACCAGTGAAATGAGCCCTGGGTGATAATTGCTGCTTGGGCACTACCCAGCCCGGGGCAGGTGGGACTGCAGGTGTAGTGGACACTGTGGGGTGTTGCTTGTGTCCCCCTTAGGACTCAAGCACTTCAGCCCCAGTTGGCAGGGATGCTGGGACTGGAGATTGTTCTCAGCTGCAGGGTATATCCCATCCAAGGTCCAGCTCTTCCCTACAGGAACAGAGCCTGGGCACCTTTATACTCATTTGGTATAATCCCCAAGGACATTCCCAGCTGCAGAGGTCCCCAGTGGGTCAGTTCACTCCTGCCTTCTCTGCTCAAGTCTCCTCAGTAAACAGTCGCATCCTAATGTAACTGACCCACCGTCAGCTTTCAAGGAACTAAAACCTAAGGCCAGGTAGCTCTCTGGTCTAGAAGATTGCAAAAAATAGTTCTACACCCTGTTTTTTTTTTTTTTTTTTTTTTGCAACTTGTGTGATAGACAATTCCCAGCCTTTTTTTTCCGTATTTTTGACTCCCAAATGAGAAGACTTAACCTTAAAGTTCCTTTCAGCCTGGAATGTCCTTGAGTTGAGCTGAAACAGGGGCTCAGGGCAGCCTGAGTCTAGTCTCTCCTGAGTAGGGATAATACACTCCTGCTTGCCTCTGATTATTTCAGGTAATTCTGTTGTCTCGGGGTATTGATAATAATGTCCCTTTCCTCTCAGAACTGTCTTGTTTTGGATGATAAATTCTTGGTTATCATACTGGAGATAAACAGGACATGAGGAGTGGGGACTGGTTAGAGGAGAAAGCATGGACTAAAGACAGAGGATCCAAAACGCTGTCCCCTCTGTCCCCTGAGCTCTCTCTCCCTGACCCTGTCTCGCTTTCCCAAGCCTACAGATTAAGCAGCTCTGCCTCTTCTCTGTGGTCCCTTGTTCCCTAGGTCCCACAGAGGGAGGACACTCAGTACACTCTTTATGGGGGCTACAAAGAGTTAATGCAGCTCCCAGGGCGCCAGACAACAGCCTCATCAGCAGGCCCTGATTCTGATTAAACAGCTGTGCGCGCTGAGGTACAGACTCTGCGTGTGTGAGTGAATGGCTGAGGGTGAACAAGCGTGGGGGAAGGTGTATTTGCAACCAAACATGTCTGAGAATGTATGTGATGTGCGTATGTGAGTATGGCTGAGTGAGGACACAGGCGTGTGCAGGCACCTCCGTGTGCATGTGTGTATATGTACATGAAATGTGTGTGTTTGAAATTAATTAATTAATATATGTATGCAAGCATTTGTATCTGCAAATGAACATATCTGATTGGGTGTGTGTGTGAAGCATTTGAAAATTACACAGTATTTTAAAATAATAGTCATAGTCAAGCATGGTAGTGCATGTCTATAATACCAATACTTGAAAGGCTGAGATAGGAGGGTCACAGATTTGAGGCCAGGCTAAGTAAGATAGCAAGGTTCTCAGCAAATTAGTGAGACCCTGTTTCAAAAAAAAAAAAAAAATTAAAAGGTCTGTCTGGGAGTGTAGCTTGGATATAAAATGCCTCTGAGTTCAACCCTGAGTACCAATAAATAAATAAATAAATAAATAAATAGTCATGATTGAAATGTGCCTACTCCCCCTTCAGGACTCAAGCAGTGAGTCAGTGGGCAGGCAGCTGGGGCTGGGAGTTGCTCTCAGCTGTAGGTAGCCCCATCCAAGGTCTTAGCTCTTCCCAAGAGTCACAGAGCCTGGACATTCTTATACTCCTTTGGGACAAGTTCCAAGGACTGTCCCAGCTCAATGACATCACACAAGCCTATGGCTGTGGGAATGTATGCCTGGGTCTGTGTGGATGAGAAGAGCTGGGAAAAACAGAGACATTTATGGGAGAGTAAGGCCATCCAGGACAGCGCTCCTGTTTTATAGACTAAGATCACAATACTACTTGTGACATAGGTTGTGTTATTCTCAGCTCCTCATTCCCTCCCACCATGTGACTTGCAGAGCTGAGGAGTGGCTGGAGTCTATTTCCCTGCCCTGTTACTCTTGGTCTTGACCAGAGGATTTGTTTTGACCACTGGGAAGGGGAAGAGCACCAGTTAAAAGCTAAGATCTCAAGAGGCACTTGCACTTCTGCCATCAAAGCTTGCCCCAGGGAAGATTTTGCTCCCAGAAAGATTAGAGACCTGGGGACCCCCTAAGTGCAACATGCAGCCTGGAGTCAAGCAGAGCTGCCACCAGTACTTACAGCCAAATCGCAGTCCACCTGCAGGCATGCCAGTGTGATGGTAACTGGTTCCAAAGTGACCCGCTATGGAAACAGCTGGCTAATCCATCAGGTAGAACTGGAGCTTAAGGTGTAGGCCCTTTACCTGGGTTCCTGGGCTTGTCTGAGGTAACCTGAGGGACTATGTTGTATCCCAGAAATGATTATTGAACTCATCTTGGTTATCATTCAGAATTAAGATTCATTCTTTCTTTCTTTCATTCATTCTTTCTTTCTCTCCCTCCCTCCCTCCCTCCCTCCCTTCCTTCCTTCCTTCCAATTGAACCCAAGGTTACATTCCCCTCCCTGTTTTGTTTATTTATTTATTTATTTATTTTTGAAGTAGGGTCTCACTAAATTGCTGAGGGCCTCACTTAAGTTCCTGAAGGTGGCCATGAAGTTATGATCCTCCTGTCTCAGCCTCCCAAGTACTGGGATTATAGGTGTGCACCATCATGCCAAGCTGAGCCTGAAAATTTAGAAGGACCCAGGTGATTTGAATATACAGCTATGTTTTGGGAGCACTGCTGTATACTCTAAAAATGAAGCCGAAGGACAATATGGGAGAGGTCAACACAGGCCCGATGAAGCTTTAAATGCCAAACCAAAAGCTTGGACCTCATTCTGAAAGTGATGTGAGACCAATGACAGGTTTTAAGGAGAATGAAATGATGTGTTGAAAGAATCGCCCAATTTCAGGGCATACCAGAGGCCAGGTCTTTATGAGACTGTGCTCTGGAGTTTCGTCACCCTGACAAGATGTGGGAGGTGGACTTCTATCTGGGCATTCTTTCTGGCTCAAAACACATTTCTAGATGTTCAGATTACATTTTGGTGTCCCCATAGCTCCCTCAGAAGAAGAAAGAGGAAAAAAAAAATCAACTCCTCTTAGCAATCCCAGAGCTGCTGCCAGAATCTGGGCCTCACCACCTCTAACTTGGAAATTGCACTACTGTCTGCTTCTTCTGCATCTCCTTCCTTCCATCAGCACAGCTGATGTTACTGCCATGGAGTGAGCTAGTCCTGGCTTCTATCACCTCTCAGAAGGACTCACACTCTTTTTCCAGAGGGCTGAGGCCCTTCCCCTTCCCTCCTGATCTGTCTTTTCAGCTTCATCCTCCAATGCAGCTCTTCAGGGAGTAACGAGAAGCTGAACACACCTGCAGCTGTCTTCCTCCAAACTCTGAACCACAGCAATCTCTGCCTGGAATATTCTCCCTGGGCTTTTCCACCTGTGAAAGACATACTAGAGCTCATAGCCTGCTGTACAGGGGCCTCCTCCATGAGATATTCCTGGACTCACTCCCGGAGCCTCAGAATGCTCCTTCTGCAGCCCCACATCCTGTTCTTTTCTCCCCTATTGTTTGCCGTGTAGGATAGAGAAGATGTCCTTGCCCCCTCAGCCTTTGTGAGCCCCCATGATCTGGGGTTCCAGCTCCCCCATCTTCTCCAGTACTCCTGCCCCTAGCAGTACCTGGCAGGCAGAAGGTGACAGGTAAGTGCTGAGTTGAAGTGAGTTCCATGCTCTATGCCTGGGCTGAAGGGATAACAAAGACAATGGAGCTGGCTGTAGGCCTGGAGAGAGCCTTCCTCAGCATCCCCTCCTCCCTTCCCATCAGAGTCTCCAGGATGCTCAGCCTTTGCCCTCCCTGAGTGCTCAGAGAGAAATATTTTCTTGAAATATTTTTGCCATTCCTTATCAGGACAAGGGCTGAGCCATTGACAGTTCTCTGGTCCACAGGTCCAAGTGGCCTGAAAGGTCAGAAGCTCTATCTTGTTTATGTCTGTGCCTTTCCTGAGGCTTCTCACTTCTTGACAGTGTCACAGAGCAGGCTTGCTGCCTGGGATGTGTCTGGAAAATGGCCCAGTCCTTCAGGGAGAGGAAAAAGAGGCCTGTCATTGAGGCTGGTGGGGTATTACAGGCTAGCCCATGGCCAGAAGCTGGGACACAGCATGGAGGGTAAAATGGAGCAGGGCACACCCACCTTGTTTCTTCTTCGATTGCCTATAATGACCAGCTGCTGAAAATGTAGATACTTGGAGATTAGAAGGAAGGGGAACAAAAAGAAAAGGAAATGAACTAAAAACTAAGAGTCCTTGTTATACCCTGGGCACCAGACACTAGCAAGATAGCAAGCACAGAGTCCCCAAGTTAGGAACCATGCTTAGTGTGTTGTAGGGATGCAAAGAGGCCAGAGTGGCTGTACTGGACTGGGCCAGTGGGAGAGTGTTGGGCGTTGAGGTTAGGAAGGGAGAGGAAGTCAGGTTCATGTAAAACTATGGTGAAGAATGTGGCTTCCATGATGCGTGGGTCTTTCTATTTTGAGTACAACTTCATTGACTCTCCCAGAGGATTATTCTGGCTGCCTTGGGGGTTACAGGCCCCCCCTTCCTCTTCAGCATCCTGTCTTTGGTCTTGTTGGCACCCACTCTGTAACACCTGGCATGATGCCTCTTACAGAGTAGGCACTCAATAATTACTTCTTAAGTATGTTGGCCAGAATTCTGTTTCCTGCTCTCACTTAGACTCATTACGAGAGTTGAGGACACTGCGATTGTTACCCAGATGGATACCTCGTCTAGGAGTTTCTTCTCTTGTGGGCCCTGTTCTCCAGATGTTGGATGGGTAGGAATTGGCATGCAGCACTTTTGACAGCTGGTGAAAACACAGCTGACTGCAATGGTGTGCACATCTGGTACCCACATGTCTAACTGTGGACTTGATAGTCAGCCAGGTATCTGTGAGTATGCTGTAGGCATGCAGGAGAAATGGGAGGTCCTAAGTGCTAAAAACAGATGTTGAGAACAAGTGGCTTTCAGGATGGCCTGTGGATATTTTTCCCAGAGTGACCTAGCTGTCTATGCCACGACCACCAGGCAGGGCTTCAAGCCCAGGGCACCTCGGTTGCCCCAAATGCAAGCTCAAGTTTTTGTAGTCAGAAGGATCTTAGGAGCTTACTTTCCTCAGCCTTGGTTTCCTCATCTGCAAATGGGAGATACCTGAGCTAGAAGGAATTAAAAATGAGGTGGAAGGGCCTCATTGCACAATTGGATATATGTGTGGTGTTGGGCGGGTCTATCCTTTCTCTGGGCCTCATTTTTCTGTAAAATAAGGATAATTGCAAGAACCCTTCCTCTGAGCTCCAAGGAAAGGTGGGAGTGGAAGGATACCTCTCTCTTCATCTTGGGCTGTTCCCATTGTCTGTCATGGAGCTGAGTGTGCCTTGCATTTCAGATGGTTTGGGAAAAAATTAACTTTTTGTTCTCTTGCATCCTTTCTGTTTTGCTTATGAGGCTGCCACTTTCTTGAATGAAAATGGGGTTGTGAGAGTAATTAGTGCTATAATTTTAAACTGCCACGTTACTGAAGCTATTTTTCCCCAAAGGGTATTCTAATATAGGCCTGGGCAATTCAGAGAGGCCTATTTTAAGCACTGGACCCCCCAGAACACCTTAGAGATTTTCTTTAAAAGATACAGCAACATGAATCATGCTGCTGTAAATGTGGATATATGTATATTACTATAATATTCTGACTTTAATTCTTTTGGAAAGATTCTGAGAAGTGATATAGCTGGGTCATTACAGAACCAACATATGTTTCTGTCAACAGAAGAATGGATAAAGAAAATGTGGTGAATATACCCAGTGGAATTCTATTCAGCCATAAAGAAGAACAAAATTATGTCATTTACAGGAAAATGCATGGAACTAGAGAATATTATGCTAAGTGAGATCAGCCAGTCTCCGAAAGTCAAGGATTGCATGTTTTCTCTCATATGTGAGAACTAGAAAGAAATTGGGAAACAAAAGGGAGTTTAGATAATTGAGGAGAGTGACCAATACAGTAGTGGAAGGGAGGAGGGGAAAGAAGGCTAGGAGGGGAAGGGAAAGAACTGAAGAAAGAATTAGTTCAAATTATGTTGTGCCCACGAATGAAGGTATTCATGTATGAAGATATGTATGAAGGTTTGTATGCAGGTTTGTATGGGGAGGGTTGGGTAACTGGGTGGAGTCTGAAGGAAACCATACCAAGACCTATGTGCATGTCTGTTTGTATAGATTTGAACCTCACTAAGATGTATAATTACAATGCATGGATTTAAAGGAAAAGAAAAAATCACAGCGATGCACAACACCTGGTACGGTGGCACAGACCTACAATCCCAACTACTCCCGAGGCAGAAAAATGAGGCCCAGAGAAAAGATAGACCCACTCAGCACCACACATATACACAATTGTGCGATGAATTCAAGTTAGCAGCCAGCCTGAGTAACTTAGCCAGATCTTGTCAAAAAGTAAAAAGGGCTGGGGATGTAACTCCAGAGTAAAGTGCCCCTCAGTTCAATCCCAATACTAGAAAATACATAAATAAATAAATAAATAAGTGGGAGGCACAGAAACTCATGAAAATCTCAGATGTTTGCTTAAGGATCTCAGAGTCTCTGAGCTGTGTAGGGAAAAATTCAGTCTCAGACCCCTCTAGGGAAGTGATATTTGAGCTGAAAGGTGTCAGACTGCTTTATATCAACAGTAGCAGAAAGGAGGGTGTTTCCAGCATTGGATAGGAGACTTGCAATCCAAGGATTCCTGAGGGAGGAGAGCACTGGGGAGGAAGAGGAAGGAATAATTAGAGGACTGGAAAGAGCTTGTCTTTGACCTCATCATCTGCATTGGTTCTTCCTTTAATCCTTTCCTGTAATCTTCACAAAGAACCTGTGAGGGCCATCTCCCCTTGGGGGTGAAGACACTAAGACTCAGAGAGGCCACCCATCTAAGAAGTGATGAGCCAGGACTTGGACCCAAGCTCCTATCCTCTGTTCTGCCCAGACAGCCTACAGAGTGGCTATGGCACAGTCCTGCAATCAGACTGTTATTTGTTTAGTGTAAAGACCTTGGGCAAGTTACTAAACCTCCCTGTGCCTCAGTTTCCTCATCTAAAATGGGACTTATCACTAGTGATTTCACAGGGCTAGTGCAAGGATTCAAAGAGGCCATGCAGAAAAAGCCCCAAGTGTGTCAGGTCTAAACATGTTTGTTTGGCACATGGGTAAGAGCTACATAAAATTAGTTCTTATTCTGATTACCTTGCTTCTTGCTGGAGTTGCTAGCCTGGGAATTTGGAGACGTAGTGGAATTAATGTTGCCAACTCCTCTGTGCTCTTCTGCATGGCTGTGCCATTCAAGTCTTCCCTAACAGCTATACCTTCAAAGCCTTCTTGTTTGCTGCTTCTTCTTCTATTCCAGTACCTCCTTTATCACCCATAGTCTTGCTTCCCAGTCTTGTTCCCTGAATCTTTAAATACTTGGCATGCGCTTAAGAAACCATTGTGGATTCAATCACCAAATCTGCCACTAAACATCTGTGTTGACCATGACCAAGTCCCTTCAGATTTCAATGACTTTATTTATTTGTAAGATACAAAGAAAAATTTTACATCTTTCAGAGAACTGTTGTGATAATTAAGTGTTGTTAACATATGCAAAGGTCTTAGGTGATTAATTGCTTGTTTGATTTTAGCTGTTATTACTATTTATCACAGCCTAAAATGCTAAATTTGATTTCATTTTATAATTTCTACCCATCATTATAAGAGTCAACTAAAATTCTACATTCCATCCCTCTCCCCTATATAACCTTCCCAGAATTATCCTTCTCCCCCCACCCCATATCCCCTTTGGCAACATCCACCAGAGACTGGTGGGCTTTTTGAACTAGCATCTGTGTTTCTACTTCCTGAGGAGTAAAGACATGCTCTTGCCTGTCTGTCAGTAAGGGGTTGACTTTCTCTGTCATGCCAAAATCAAATCAGAGGTGTTTGCTTTGTCTTATGGGTACAGTGGTCCTGGAACTTTGGTCCTAAAGAAACATATCTTGAGTGGGAAGAGATATGAGAAATGATGGAGCAAATCTCTCTATTTTCCTGGGGAAGCTATAGAGGTCTACAAACATCAATGATTTCTCCAAAGTCACAAAAACACAGGGAATCAGTATGGTAGACCAGAAAGAGCAGAGGATTTGGAATCAGAGGATAAATCCTCAAATTTAGTTCCTGTACTAATCACTGAGATCTTAGGCAAATCACTAAAATTTTCTGGACCTTAGCTTCCACCTCTATTGAATGGATATAAGAACACATGTCTCACAGACTGATCTGTAATGAACTGATAGAGACTGTAGAGCACAGAGTGGAATATCTATTTTTATTACTCCAAAGGATTGCAATATGCTTGGTTAGACCATTTTCCTTCCATATTTCCTGAATAATTTTCTTTCCTGTGAACAATTGGCTTCTAGTGATGTCCTTTGGGGACTTTGAGAGTCAGTCTCCACCCAGAGCCCTGGTAGTCCTTCATCACTAGAAAACGCAGGCTAATGCCAGCCCTGTGGGGCTATGGTGTGTGCTGTAAAGGCCAGGCTGGCCCTATCGGCAATGCTGTGTCTACACCCCTCTGCTGTGATTATCATCTTTTTCAGAGAGCAGGGGGTGCTCCTGTCCAACATATTTCACCTCTTTAAAGACAATCAACAAATTCTTTCCCTGGATATCCTATTAACACTAATATCAGATAGCAGGCCATATCCACAGTGGAGGCTGGAAAAAGTGAACTCTTCAGAGAGACTTTTCCAAACTTCTTGAATTTCAGTGATTGCCAGAAAATCATGTGGCTCTGGCTTAAGGGAAATCTCTATGCTGAGCTGACTTTTCTTTTCCTGGGTGTGTTCCTTCTCACTCCCCACGTTCTCTGTCACCAAGACCCATCCACATTGTGGGAGGCACTGACCACAGGTGGCTCTCTTAAGCAGCCTGGCATCCTTCCCTTAGCAAAGGCCGCTGAGACTGTCTAAGTTGGCAGGGCCCAGGCATCCAGAGTTGAAATGTCCACCCAAGTACCTTTGGCAGGCACCAGAATCTGTTTTTCATTCCTCTTAATCTGGGAGATGCCAAGAGAGAAATCTGGATTTGCTTTCAAATCCTCAGGTTTTGATGACATTTGTGAAAAATAAGTAATTTCAGTGAACATTTCTGAGTGGCAGCCATAAGAGAGAATCCAATGGGCATAATTCAGTTACTCCACAGAGGGGCCAAGCCCTCTTTGAGCACCCATTCATGTTCAGAAATTAATTGGTAGCTGGGAGCAGTGGTACACATCTGTAATCCCAGTATTTGGGAGGCTGAGAAAGGAGGATTACAGATTCGAGGCCAGTCTCAGAAACTTAGTGAAACCCTGTTTCAAAATAAAAAGTAAAATAAAGCGGGGTATAGCAAGGAGGTAGAATGCCTCTGAGTTCAATCTCTAGCACCAAAAAAAAAAAAAAAATTAGAAAAACAAATTAATTGGTGACTTATGGATAAGGTGTTTTTGGTGCAAGCAACATAGCCAATTCTGGCTGATGTAAGTATAAGGGAATTTATTAGAAGGATAATAGAAGCTTAATGAGTCAATATAAAAGTTGAATAACCAGACTTAGAAATGAGCTAGAGCCAAATAAAGCAGAATTAGGAAGTTATTTAAGGTATATTTCCACAGAAAGAGTAGTTAGGCCAGGAAGTTGCATAGATAAATGAACCTTGGCCACCTCTTTCATCTTTGTATCATTTGTCAAAAATCAGACTCCCTCAGAGAGACTATCAGTGGGCCAAGACTGGTCACATATCTGCTCAGGGTCTGGAAGAGAAGTCTTCAGGGACCCCTTGGGCATCAGTGATGGGAAAGAAGGCATCTATATTTACCACTCCACCAAGATTGCAATAAAACGGGAAAAATAGCCCACCTCCCAACTGAGATCTTGTGGGAATGGGGAATAAAATCTCTGAAGCCTCTCCCATCCCCAAATCCTCTGCCTATGTTTTCAGTTTAAAATAATGTGTGCATACTGAGCATGGTGGCTCATGCTTCTAATCCTGGTACCTGAGAGGCTAAGACAGGAGGATCACAGGTTCGAAGCAAGCCTCAGCAACTTAGTGAGGCCTTTAGCAACTTAGCAAGAGACCCTGTTTCAAAAGAAAAAAAATAAGGCTTGGGTGTAGCTCAATGCCCCTGTACCATTAAAAAAAAAAAAAAAAGAAAGAAAATGTGGAGTGTGTGTGTGTGTGTGTGTGGTTTTGAACACTTCCTCATTCAACAAACATTTCCTGAACATCCCCTCTATGCAGGCATGTGCTAACTGCTAGGGATGCAGTGGTGACAAAACCACGTGGTAAGGAAAGACATCGCAACAGATGCATGTAATACCACATGGTAGCACACATAGGCAGTGCCATGGAGACACACCTCCACTCTTCCTCATATGGCTGAGCAAGGCCTCCCAGAGCCAGTGACATCATCCAGATCTTTAAGGTCTAGAACAGTGGAAATAGAAATGAATTTTTTTGTGATACTAGGCATGCATACATCTTTCCATTCATTCATATATTTATTCAACACTCATTAAGCACCTAGAATGTGTGAGACTTTTGGTTTGGTTGGGTTGAAAAAAGTAACTATCACTACTCATAAAAGACAGCCATAAGTAAGATGCAACAGGTTTTCTGAATACTTTTCTCCTGATATATGTACACATCATTTGCCAAGGTCAGCTTCCACTCCACCATGGCACTTGTTACACACAGGGAAGAGATGAAGCAGACCAGCAGCTACAGGAATCCCCCTCCCCTCTTTTTTTTTTTTTTTTGTGGTACTGGGGATTGAACTCAGGGGCATTCTACCTCCGAGCTATACCCCCGGCCCTATTTTTTATTCTTTATTTTGAAACCAAGTCTCACTAAGTTTCGGAGTGCCTCACTAAGTAGCTGAGGCTGGCCGCGAACCCGGATCCTCCGGTCTCAGCCTCCCGAATGCTGGGATTACAAGCGTGCGCCACCACGCCCGGCTCCCCCTCCCCTCTTGCATCCTGCCCTAGCTGGATTTTGGAGGACCTGTCCCTCTTCCTGCAGAGCCATTCCCTGCTCTCATCCTGGCCCAGGGCCAGAGGCAGCCTGTTGGAATGCTGTGAAGGGAAGGGGAAAAGGAGTTCTCCCTGCTTCCTCTTCTCCCAGCCTCAGCACAAATCTCTCAGCAACATTCTCAAGCTCAGGCCTGTATAGATGGGTTCAGAAGACCAGACTGTTGCCCAGGCTCCTGGACATCACTGCAACATGTCCTAGACAAGTCCTTCCCTGTCTGGATCTCTCCTTACCATCCAAGAAATGAAAGATCAGACCCACAATTGCTGTGCACCTTCCATTTCTCTGGGATTCTTTGGTTCCTTCTCCTTCTTCACGCTGTCTAGGTTGACTCTATCTTAGATGCCCCTGCTTTCTCCACCTCCCTGGGGAATCTGATCCAGGTCTCCCCCAGGTCACCAAATTTCACTTCCTACCCCCAGAGACTCAGCATCAGCACCTCCTTTGACTCCTATGCTTTCCTATTGGCTTCCATAAAGGGATGGAAGCAGAGCCTGACATACCCCACCTCACATA
Organism: Graphiurus murinus; assembly: GCA_004027655.1. Taxonomy (NCBI): domain Eukaryota; kingdom Metazoa; phylum Chordata; class Mammalia; order Rodentia; family Gliridae; genus Graphiurus; species Graphiurus murinus. The sequence goes on along the minus strand of PVLC010007652.1, from coordinate 48,995 downwards.
AAAGTGTCTTTCTTCCACTGGCAGCAAAAACCTTTAGAAAACTTGTAAAGAGGTAGCTTCGAGGACAGGAAAGGAGAGATACAAGGCAGAGGAAGGTCTGTGGAGACTGAACTTAATTCTCTGCTCCTTGGCCCCACAGGGACTCCACACAGCATTTAGCCTTGCCAGGGATTTTTTAAAAGAACCCAGCTAAAGCCCCACCTTGGCAGAAACCCTCCCCTCTCTGTGCTCTCTTCCTGTGTTGTGACAGATGCTGCTTTGATACCCTTGGTACCCAGCTCCCAAAGAAGAAAACAGATCACCCATCACTGAGTAATTATAGAGCAACTGAAAGGCCATTTAGCTACTGTGTGATAAGCAATAGACTATTTTAATAATAACCAATTACCATACATTATAGTATATGATTTGGCATTTGATGATCTACTGGGGTCTCACCTGTTCCTTCCCTTATGGAACATTTCACGGCTGTTCACACCTTCCCCAACAGAAGTTGTGTCAGTTTCTAATTGAAGCACTATTTTTAGGAAAGAGTTAGGAAAAGTTTGTAGAGATGGTGCAAATTATATCATGCCAAGTAGAAGGGTGCATTCTGCCAAGTGTCTCTTCTGACAGCTCTGTCATTACATCACACTGGCAGGATGGAAGGTGAGATTTGCTTCATGATCTACATTAGCCTTTCAATATTAAGAGAGGTGTGAACCTGGAGACCTGCTGTGCTGTGGACATGTGGACAATCCAAACAGATACCATGCTCTGCTGCTAACTTTTCCTTCCCCTGCTGAGATGCATTCTTGCTGCCTGTTGAGCTTGAAATCATGGGGCCAGGTATCTTGCTACAGGATGCCAGAGCAAACCCTTTGCAGGCCACAAGGTTTCTTCAAGGGTCCAGAGAAGATGACCCTCTACCCTTTAAGATCAACTGGGCCCATTCTCCTGGCCTGAATGCCTCTCTTTAAATTAACTTACTCAGCCCCTTCCAAAGACTCAAGTCTGCCAAAGAGATAACCATGCCAGTCCTGAGTCCAGTGTCCAACCCCACATTCATGTGTCCACATATTCTTTCCATGATTCACCTCATGCAGAGGCTTAGATCTTAATCCTTTCTTCCCAAAAAGGCATCTTGGGTCTTCATGAAAATTGTCCACCCTTTTCACACACACACACACACACACACACACATACACACACACACACACACATTCAACATCCAATAAACCCTGTTGTTAGGAATTCCAAGATTTGTAAAGTTGTAGTGCTTTCTGTCTGGAACAGGCCAACAGGATCTCACACTTCATCCTTCTGCCTTCATAAAGCAAGTGTGGCCCAATCCATGAACCACTGTCATCCTTGCCTTGTCCAGTCACTTTTACCACATTTAGTGCCACCATCCTGGGTCTGGGTCACTGTAGTAGTTCCCTGACTGCTTTCCCTGCTCCCACTTCACCCCCTAATTATTTTCAGCCTGGTAGTTGGACGGACCTTGTTAAAACTGTACTCAGATCATGTCACTTTTCTGTTCAAATCTCCTAATGGTTTTCCATCTCATTCAGAATAAAGAATAAATAAGTATGTCCTTAAAAACTCAGAATGAGCTGGGCATGGTGGTACATGCCTTTATCTCAGTACTTAAGAGAGTGAGACAGGGGGATGGCAGGTTTGAGACCAGCCTCAGCAACTTAACAAGACCCTGTTTCAAAATGAAATAGCACTGTGGGTATAGTTCAGAGGTAGAATGTCCTGGGTTCAATCCCCAGTACTATCACAGAAAAAAAATCAGAATGAAGCCAGGCATGGTGACACATGCTTATAATCCCAGTACTTGGGAGGCTAAAACAGGAGGATTGTAGGTTTGAGGCTAGCCTCAGCAACTTACTGAGACTCTGTTTAAAAATAATAAAAAACCCCTGGTTCAGTTCCTAGTTACTACACACACACACACACACACACACACACACACACACACACACACACTCAGAATAAAAAAAGTCAAAGGCCACTAACTAAAAATCCCTGTGTGGTCTGCTTCCCCCTCCTGCCACCTCCCTCCTCAGGGACCCTGTTGCCCCTCCCTCTACCCTCTACTGGTTCACCCCATTGGTTGCATTCCAGCCACACTGACCTATTTGCGAAGTTTCTGAAGAAAATGCAGCAGTTTTATTGTGAATTTTAAAAAGTCTTTAAATCATCTGTGATGCTTTTAATAAAAACAATAAGTAAATTTTGTTCTTATTCTCATGTGACTTTCAAAAGTTAGCTAAAAGGGGAGTGGATCTCATGAAAATAGAATTGAGACCCATAGGATAAAAGAAGGTAGAGGGAAGGGAGGAGGAGAAGGACAAGGGGAGGGATGAAATTGATCAAATTTTGCTGTGAGCATGTACAAATATGTCACAAGGAATCTTACTATTCTGCATAATTATTAATATGCCAATAAAAAGTATTTAACTATAGAGATGCTATTAGCTACTTATTCCTAGATAAAAAGTCCTTTGTTGAAATATAAATAGGTATGTTTGAAGTATTTCATGGAGTATAAAGAAATTTGCATTGCGTAATTTAAAAAAAAAGTTACCTTAAGAATGAAGTAGGATTTAGATTCATCTTTGGAGAGTTTTAGGTATTTTAGACAGGGATTTCTTAATTGCACACTGAGTCCCATTCAAATTAGGATGTAGCACCAGAGGAGGACCTTAGAATAAGAAGGCAGAGTCATTTCATGGAATATGAAGATGCAAAGTGCTTCTGAGCTGATGGAAAGCTGAACTCAGCAGCTGGAGAGACATCTAGACCAAGCTGCAGAGGATCTGTGTTGGGGATGGTCAGGGAAAGTGCAGGCTAAGCCAACCTCTGCTCTGCCTTCTTTGTTTCATGCAACCCTCTTAAGAGGGTTGACATATATCCCTGTTGACAAATGACTCTGTGCTAATCAGCTTTCTGTCCCTGTAACAAATACCTGAGGTAATTAACTTATAAAGAGAAAATGTTTATTTTGGGCCTGTGGCAAGATAGCATAAAATGGTAGGAACCATAGCAGGGCAAAACTACTCTCCCCTTGGCTAGGAAGCAAGAGAGCGAGTAGGGCCTGGGGTCCTACGAGCCCTTTTGAGAGTCAGCCCCAATGACCTAAAGACCTCCTACTAGGCTCCACCTCTTAAAGGTTCCACTACTTCCCAATAGTGTCACCCTGGGGATCAAGCCTTCAACATATGGGTCTTTGGGGAACATTCAAGATCCAAACTGTGCCACTGACTGCAAGTGCTATTCCCATTTTACAGATAGAAAAAGCTAGTCATAGAGAAGTCAAGAACATTTCTCCAGCTTCCACCTCTAGCAAATAGTAGCATCAGGATTCAGACCTGACTCCAGAGTTATGCTTTTAATCTCTATATAGATTAGTGTTTAGGAAGGTTGAGTAGATGAAACTGACAAAGTGATCACAAACACAGGTGTGTCTTAGATGCTGGGCTGAGTTGGTTAGGTAATTGCAGACCTAAGACTCAACTCCCTTATTTTGTTGAGGAGGCAGTTGGAGCTCAGAGATGGGAAATGGCTTAGTAGGCTCCCTTAGGCCATGATTCATCAAGAACTTAGCCATGGACCTCTTTCCAGCTTTACCAGTTGCATAGTTTGCTTTATCCAGGGTCCTTGTTCCCTTTGGGGCCTCACTATGCTGTGACTCTCTCCTAGGACTGGGCTTTTCTGGGGCACATCTACTGCTGAACATCCCTGCAGCCCAGCTTCAGCCTTGGAAAGCTAAGGGGAAGAGAGCCATTGTGGCTCTTGGTCATTCACTATCTCAGACTGTCACCGCACATTTCAGCTCCTCTCCTTCCTTCAGTGGTCCTCTCTTGCTCTGTGACCCTTTGCCCATTCTGCCTCATTCCAGCTCCCATAGTCTCAACCTTTCCACAAAAAATGGTCACCCAATAACAATTACATGTCAATTTTAAACAAAGCTCAGGGATCAGTCTTGCCCTCAGCTTGTGATACTTTAAGTAGCCATTATTTTAAATATGAGGTGATTTGGCATGAACCCCTAGCCACAGCCTGACACTGATCTCAAGGATAAATGTCTTCTGCTCTTATTACTTGGGCTTGATTTACTGACCACTTCACTGTAGCCTAGGAGTAGGTGTGGTCCTGGTATTCCATTTCTTGTTACTTGCAATCAGGTCAAAGTGTGAATTTCTGTCTGTTCTTGTCCCACCCTGTGGGCAGCTCTTGAGTCCTACTGATGATTCAGACTAAGCCTCTGAGTCACTCTAGAAATGAAATAGTCTCAGAAACAAAAACATGGAAGCCACTCAATCCTTCAGCTGTATGGATTGACCACTCAGTATGTGTCAAACACAGGTGATACAATGATGTAAAAGACAGAAGAGTGTCTCTCTTCATGGACCCAAGAGTATAAGATCCATCACAGACAAATAAGCAGCCACCACCCAATGGGCAAGTGTACAATCACAAAAATACCGGTTGCTGAGAAGAAACACAGCAGGGCATTTAAACTTGGCCTAGCTTCAGGGTTGGGGTGGAGCTGGGTATGAATGGCTCCTAGTAACAGCAATGTTTGAGCTAAAAAATAAATAGTTCTCCAGGCAACAGAGAGTAGGCGTGAATGCATGTGGTGGGGCTGGGAGGGGAGAGGTGGGGGTATCTTGCAAGCAGAGGCACGATGAGTACCTGGTATAAGAGGATAAGAGGAAACCAGTTGTGATATGGACTGCATGCTATGTCGATGAAACAAAAGTTAAAAGAGAAAAGAAACAAATGAGGCTGAAGGTGCAATCCAGGACTGGATTGTGGATGACCTTATAAATCATTTTAGGGAGTTTGGGATTTATCCTGTAGCCTTGTAGTTCCACTAAAAGATTTTAAGCTGAGAAATGACATGGCTAACTTTTCAACTTAGACAAAGAAGTAAGTGTGATAAAAGGGGTGTGGGTAATGTACTTGGGAGTCAGAGAATGGGGAGATTCACTTCCTGATTCCGGGGTCACAACAAAAATTCACCCTTAGGGTCGAAGGTCCTCCCTCTTAATGTGTTGCTGATTCTGGGCCCAGAATTGAGGTCTCTCTAAGCCCTGTTAATGACTTCTAGACCCCAAAACTTCTAGAAGCCTTAGATTTTACAGAACCTGCTCCTTCCTGAAGCTAGCAATCGTTGGGCTTGGACACTGCTTTCACCTAACCAGGGAGATGCACTCTCTCCCCACCACCAGGCCAGCCTCTATGCTGCAGTTCTACCACAAAGCACATCTAGGTTTCAGGTTCTTCCAAACCTACTTCATTCTACAGCAATCAGATCCCTGACTTCCAATACTATTGCTTACACTATACAAGACTAAGAAGGTCAAACTATATCAAGGGCACAAGAATGATGCCCTTAAAGAAATCTCCTTCTCACCTGTCCTTTAAGGATTCTAACTTAGTAGCAATGGTGACTCTGAGCAAGTAATTTAGCCTCTGCCTTCCATTCCTTCATCTACAAATGGAGATAATAATAGGGTTCACTTCATAGGCTTATTGTAAATGCCCAATGCCTTAACACTTGCAGAGCTTTGGAAAGTGCCTGGCATACAGGAAAGTTAGACACTTGCTGCTAAAAGCAATCCCTTAATCCGGGATCAAACTGAAATGACATCTTATGAGATAATGCAGCAAACAGAAAAGGGTAGGGGTCAGCAAGTCAAGGAAAAGAAAAATTAGTAGGATTCCCCTCAAATAAGTACAAACTCAGCATGTTTCCATAATTAAGTAAATTTGTGTGTGTGTGTGTGTGTGTGTGTGTGTGTGTGTGTGTGTCTTTTACTAGGGATCAAACTCAGGGGCATTCTGTCTCCAAGCTGTACCTCCACTCTTATTTTTTGAAACAGGGTGTAGCTGAGTTGCTGAGGCTCTCACTAAGTTGCTGAGACTGGTCTCAAATCTGCAATCATCCTGTCTCAGCCTCCCAAGTCTTGAAATTACAGGTATATGCCACCATACCTGGTTAAATAAAATTATTTTTAACAGAAAATGTTCCTATAACGCAGTGTAGCTGCTCTATTAGACCATTCCTGATGGCTTCTCAAGCTCACAGAATCCTTATCCCTTCCCTTTGAACAGGTAGGGTAGAGACAAAAGTCAGACTTTTGCATTAACAAAACTGAAAGTTGATTACCACACCCTGGCTGTGTGACCTTGGGAAGCCAATTCAAATTCTGTGAGCCTAAAACTCTTTATCTGGAAAGTGGGCAGATCCTACTTATCTGGAAGTACAGATGAGAAAGGAGAGATCAACCAGCATGATGTGGTGATGAAGTGAGGGCACCCTGCTTTCTCTTAGAGCTCTGGACCCAGGGTCTGAGCACATACTCAAGAGAAGTATCCTGTAAGTGAAAGGAAGACTGAGACTCCCCTAGACCTGAGCAGAGGTGAGGTCTCAGGAGGTAAGGTGTGAGACAGGGCACTGAGGATGCTTCTGTCCCCTCTTCCTTGGAGTTCTGAGGCATTGTTGTTCTCATGGCCAAGTCCTTTCCAGCATTGTGAGGGTCATAGGAACTCACAAGGAGAAACACAGACCTCCTTCAACGTTCCACATCCTGCTGCCCCCAAGCTGGGCTGTCAGCCCAGGAGTCATTAGCAGGTGGCAGGGCCGAGTGTGGGGCCATCAGTCAGAGGAGGATGGCTGCCGCAGATCCTGGGAAGCAATGGTGCCCTGAGGAGCCATTGGCAGTAATGATGATGGGTATTTAAGCAAATGAACTGTTAATGACCAGGCAGAGGTGAGCTGCCTCCCAGACCAGCTGGAGTCCAGAGTTAGCAAAGGAGGGCGAAGTAGGAATGAAGAGAAAGGGGGAGAGCAGAGAGACTTCATTTTCTTCTCGATAACTGGTTCACATAGGGAGTCTTGGTTGGCCATGGAGCAACACCTGCTTTGTCTGCTATTACCCCAGGTCTCATCACCACTTCCATGAATTATTGCCCAAACTCCTGACTGGAGTCCCATCTAGGTACAGCCCTCCATCCCCTCCATCTTTCTAGCTCAGTCTTTCTTGCCATATAGCAAAAAAGGAATCTCATTGGAGGCTGATGTTATCAGGGAAAGAACCACAGGGATGCTGGCAGACTGATTCCAGTCTGGTGGGTCCTGAGGCTGGGGATTGGGTATCTGGGAGAGAAGAAAATAATCCTACTAACAGTCATACCATCTACTACTGACATTATGACAACAAGTATGGAATGCTGATTATATGTCAGACATTGTTCTAAACCCTTAACTTTGTTTAATGTTCACAGATCTTGAGGGGAAGATTGGTGGGTCCATTTTATGGAGGAAGAAACTGAGGCTCATAGGGATACAGTGACTTGACCAAAGATCAGGGAGCCAGAAAGTTGTTACCAAGTTGTGCCCAGGAGTCAGCAGAGAAGATGAAGCTAGAGAATTTCAAAATTCCAACCTTTCATCACCTAAAGCACAATGGAGGGAGAGTGGAGTATACTGGAGTGAGGCCTGAGAAGACACTTGGCTGGGAACAAGAGGTAGAGCCGAGATCAAGGTATAGAGCATTTCAGAGTCACATATTTGATGGATAGGAGGCAGGTGGCCTCAAGATCTTGCCATAGTAGATGAGCTTGTCCCAGTCTCTGCATCTTTGCTTTGCCTTCCTCACTAGGCCTATCCAAATCCAGTGATGAAGAAAGAATGTGCCACCCAGTAAAAAGCATCAGCTCTGCCCCTAGAACCTGCCACAGCTTGCCAGAAATCTGGTGTAAATTATTTAACCCCTTTGAACCTGTTGGTTTTTTTCCATATGTGAAATGTGAAATGGGATAGTAATTATTTTGTAATTTGTTTTTTTTTTTAATACTGGGAATTGAACCCAGGGGCATTCTACCTCCAGGCTACACCCTCAGCCCCATTTTTATTATTTTATTTGAGATAAGGTCTCACTAAGTTGCTGAGGTTGGCCTTGAATCTGAGATCCTCCTGTTTCAGCCTCCCAAGTACTGGGATTACAGACATGTACCACCATGCCTGGTTAATCATTTTGTAATTTTAAAGCAAAAAACACAACCAAACCACCCCGGGAACCAATTGGTATAGGAAGTATTGCTATTGGTATTTTTTTTTTATGGTTCTGACTCCTAACAGGAGGGTAGATCTGGTTAGTGTTTAACCCCTTTGGCCCTCTGTTTTTTAATCTGCAAAAGTGATAGATCTGGAAGAATCGCTTTAAAGATTAGAAATGACGTTAATAAAATACATAGCACATAATCAGTCATCAAAAAATAGGAACTGCAGTTAATCTTTGCATCATACAGGTGTATATGGTGCCTGGTCCAATGCCTGGGTCCTCACTTCCCATTTCCTTGTCCTATTTCTTCCCTTCTACCCTCACCTTTGAGAAACTTTCTTTGTATCTTTTCCAGGAAGCTTCCTGCCACCTCCAGCACTATATCTCCTTGGAGCTTGGAAATTTCTTTCAGTCACTTGGTGGATTAACTCATCCTGCATTGTTCTCTGATGCTTTATTTGTTGGTTAGCTGTCACTCTAGAACTTCATTAGAAGCTTTGAATTGGTGGTGTGAGCTTGGACACATATTTTTCCTTCTCTGAGCAAAAGACTCCTCACAAATAGAAAGAGGTTTAGACCAGAACTAGGTCTCTGTTGCTAAACCACAGCATCTTCTAAGACTTCAAGCTGTCCCTAAGCACAGCCGGCACCCTCTTTCCTCCCAGCCTTTGAGTACATAATCTTCCTCAAACGCCCTTCTTCCATTCCCCAGCACTAATTTTAAATGCTACTTCTGCCATGAATCCTCCCCAGGAGAGATGGTTTACTCTTTTAAATATCATAATTCTTGGCTTTAACTACTGCCCCATGTAGATCTTCCGAGACTTTGTCTAGAACTGCCATCCCTGCTATGGGAGCCAAAATCTCTAATCACAGGTGTGTTAGCCTAGTACCTTCAAGTCTCCACAGCACTAACTCTCTTGCTTGACAAATACCCCTCAATCTTATGACCCTATTGTAGGGACTACAAAAGGATCCAAAGATTTACTAAGCAAGGAACATATGTATCCAAGTCCTTACCATCACTGCTAAAAAGAGACAAATACCTCTGGTCATCACTGCACGTGGATACAGAAACCTATTCACCTGCACCCCATCTTTCTCTGTTTCCTGGTGCCCTTTCTATAGCAAGATTATTTTCATTTTATCCCATTTCTTTTGACACCTGTGCTAGGAGCTGTAGACTAGAACAAATTCCCTGACTCCAAACACTCTATTTTTCTTCTGCTGTAACTGGCATCTGTTCAGGTAGATAAGTGAATATTTATTAGATCTAGGCAGGTTTCAGTCACTTTAATTGTTTCCTAGTGAAACGTGCTCATTGCTGAAACCACATTGTGTTGGCCATTTATCAGGTCAGCTTAGTAAAAGGGAGCTGCACAGAGATGGGAGCTCAGACAGGTCCAGGAAATTTTGGCTGCAGAAAAGAATCACACCAAAGAAAAATGAGTCCTTGGATGGTCATCTGAAACTGATGGATTAAGAGATAAGCACCTGAGTTGTGATCTCGACACACAGAATTACTGGACCAACCATTCTCATAATTAGATGCAAGTGGCAAGTGTTTAGTGTGTGTGTGTGTTTAACTTTTAAAAGTGTAACTAGCAAAAGCCATTGAAAAGGCAATTGTCAATTTTCAAAAAAGAATTTGGGAAGAAGTAAGCAATATTTATTAAGTATCTAATACATACTATGCACTTAACATAAATTGGTGGTTTCCTTATTTACTTTTTTTGTAGAAAAACATTTTTTGCATAAATATTTCCCAGAAGCCCAACATGTATAAAAGATAGCAGAAAAGCTGTTTTTGTTGAAGCCTGGGTGATAGACTTGAAGCTCACCTATTCCTTTTGTTCCTTCCTCACTCAAACCCTGACCAAATAGTCTTTGAAGCCCATAAAACCTGTGATGGTTTGAAAGCAAAATGTCCTCCAGATCTCATGCTCTGGAGGCAGCCATGCTCAGAGGTGGGTCCCTGCAGGTGTGTCCTCTGAAGGCAGGGCATAGCTGGAGGTGGGTCTCTGGAGGTATGTCCCTGGGGACTACATATGTCCCTGGTCCTCTTCCCTTGCTGTCTGTGCTTCCCACCATCATGCCCTAAGGACCTGTAGCCCCGGGGGTCCTGCTTGGCAGCTGGTATAAATGGCATATATATATATATATATATATATATGGAAATCTCCAGACACATAGCAAATAAACCTTTCTCCCTCCAAGTATTGTGTGTCAGATGTGTAGATCACAGCAGTGGAAATGCTCACTGAAACAGAGCCCATTTCAAAAACACTGACTAGCTCAGGGCTGACACTAACTCTCCAATGATGATACTATTTTTCTATCTTTCAGATATGTAAAGTGAAGCTCAAAGATATATAATCACAGACTGGGAAGTGGAGAAGAGTCTTAGGAGTCAGCTCTCCTGGTCCAGCAAGCTCAGTGCTCTTCCCATGCTGTCAGGCCACCAGGAAGTTGGTGGAGGACAGACTACAATCATGGAGCCCCAAGTGAGGCTGTTCCCCCAATCTACATGGCAAGGACCAAGAAAAAGAGAGATTTTGGAGAGGACAAAGCAATAGCCTTTGGCCTGAGAAGAGAAGGAGTGCAGGGGGGATGGAAGCCCACATGGTTTATCCAAAGAACCCTCTCTAGTACAGAGATTCTGCATCCCACTCTGCCTTGCAGTAGGTAAGAGCATTTCCCTCCAGCTTGGTCCTCTGCCCCTTGCCTTCCTGTTCCTCTGTCATCAGCAGTGCCCTCTTTCTGGGTAACTACACTGGCCTCTGCTAGGAAGCAGTCTTTACAAAAAAGAAGGTTCTGAGCTTTAGAGTCTTGCCATGGAAAAGGTACAGGCAACTCCTGAAGGAATGTGATGACTTGAGGTCCCAAAGTGCCTATTTGTGCACAAGTTGAGTGTGACAGTACCGAGGGCTAAGATCCAAACGGAAGTGTCCAACAGCCTAGCCATGGAAGCTCAGGGTAGGCAGGGTAGGGTGCTTTTCCTTTAGCAGTCCTCCATAGTTCTTCCTCACCTTTCTTGCTGGGTATCCCTAATTTCCAGGCCACTGAGGCAGCCTGCATAAGTAAGTCCAGCAACAAATAACACAGCTCTGCAGGAAATGATCAGGAGCTCGACCCACTTTTTGCCATCTTACCAAGTCCATTGTCTTTTCTCTGTTTCAGAGTTCCTGGCACACTCATAGGAGTCTTCAGAAAGAAGACAGATAAGAACATCCATTCAACACCAGTACAGTTATGTCCGCATGTGGAGACTGTATGCTGGCAGACATAGCAGCTTGAACATTTCTCAACTTCCTCGTCTTTGCCAATTTCCATCCAGATATGTCCACAGGACAGGATAAAGGAAGCTTATTGTGGGGGCCCTTGGAAAGCTTTTCATTTCCTAACAGAGATACTTCTCCTTCTCCTTACTACCTCCTACTAGATTACTGGTGTGCTAAAAGGAATGGTAGTAGCCACCATGAAAGAAAAGAGAATTGGAAATATATCTGACCACATGGTGTTGATCTCATAAGTTAACACACAATTGCCTGCTTCCAGATATCTTTTTGTGTGAAAAAATTAAGTCTGGATGTGTTAAAGTCAATATGGCTGCATATTTTTGTCGCTCAAACCCCAAAGCATTTGATATGATGTTTACCTAAACCTAGGAAGTAGGTATCAACATCCCTCTTTTAAAGTGAGAAAATTAAATTTGGGATAAGGTGACTACACAAAAGTCACTATAAGCAGTAGAATCTGGATTTAATTTTAAACCTTTCACTCCACATTCATGAACTTACACCAAATGAGATGCTAATATATTAGATATAGTGTATCTATACTATATACAAATTCTTACATACTTGTATGTGCTTTTATGTATATTTACACATATGTTTTTCTTTATATATATATCTTCCTTCTCTCTCTCTCTCTCTCTCTCTCTCTCTCTCTCTCTCTCTCTCTCTCTCACACACACACACACACACACACACACACAGTGTTTAATCCTGTTGAATAATTTTCTTTCAGTCCATGGTAACACTATCCCCTTTATCTTGAGCCCATGGTGATTTATCTGAAGGTCATATTACTCTTGGATACAAGCAAAAATCATCCTGGAAAAATACAGATGATTTGGAAGTGCCATGCTCTCTCTAAACATCAAGAGAGGAGAGCCTGAGTGTGGGAGGCAGCTTGTACAGCAGTGAATCTGGAGCAGGAAGATGTGAGTCATAGTCCAGCTCTCTCTGATGCTTAAGTTTTCCTACCTGTAAAGTGAAATTGGTGGGGAGAGAGGGGAGTGTGTGTGTGTGTGTATGAGTGTGTGTAAGATACATATATATCTCCTTATCCCAAGGCATCGTCACCATTCCCTCAGGGGCCACATCTTCTTTTTTACTTTTTTTACAATAGGTTCCAATGTCCACTGCCTTAATCTGTTTTGTGTTGCTGTAACAGAATGTGTGAGAGAAGTAGTTTATAAAGATCAGAAATTGAGTGTTCAGTCCTAGAAACTACAAAGTCTAAGATCAAGGTGCCAGCACCTGCTGTTGGCTGTCTTGTTGCACACTCCCATGGCAGAAGGTGGGGGTGGTGGTGGGGGGACTAGAGAAATGAACTCTCTGTTCTTACATGGCAGAAGAGCAGTAAAGAATGAGCTCACTCCTGCAAGCTCCCTCCCACTTATTTTTTTTTTTTTTACTAGAGCCATTAATTTCTTCCTGGGAAATGTCTTTCATAACCTAAACACCTCCCATTAGGCCCCATCTTTCAACACAGTTGCATTGGAAATTAAATCTCCAACACATAAATCGGGGGCGGGGGCAGATTCAGACAACAGCACCCATGCTCTTATATGCACAGAGGCAAAGCAATTACCCTTTACCTTAGCATTAACAGGTCAGGCATTCCATGCTCCCATAACATCATAATGTTGTCAGTTGAAAGGGTTTCCAGGTTTAATCAGGTGCTGAACAGCTCCTCTAGACCCCACTGATACTTTATTATTGAGGCATGCCAAGAATAAGCCTCTCACAGAAGCTGCTTGTTCTTGGATTACCCTTTCCTGAGATAAAATGCTTGCTAGGATTACCCAAAACAGATTGAGATTAACATGTGGTGTTTAACTGAATAGCCTCAGGCTCTTGGCTTTCCTTCAACCTGTGAGCTGCCAAAATAAATTCCCACCCACGGATGTCCTGGGTCTGTCTGGCTTGCTCAGAGAAAACATGGAGACAGAGGAACTGCTGTACAGCAGATTCTCCCACGTTCACAAGGGGAGCCCCAAAGCTCTTCCCTCCCAGGCAGCCCTCAGGCCTTCAGAGGAAGTGTCTTTCCTTCCTGTCCCAACCAAAGCCTAAGAATTGAAGTGCTGTCATCTTCCTCTGTGGAAGAGATCTCTGGGACCTCCTTGGTCTTGGGCAGCTCAGCATCTTCATTGAGCAAATGCTCAATGGGGAGACATATTACTTGCTTAAATACTTGTCATATCAGCTATAGTGCTAGGCACAGAGACTCAATGAGAAAGAGATGGTGTAGTCCCCAGCCTTGGTTTACACTCTACAGTGTACACCCTCGCAATCTGACTCCCTTCCTCTTCAAGGTCATTGTTCTGTCTACAGAGAAGGAATCATGGAGGAAAACACCTGGCTACTTAACCCATGAGGGGTTTCAAATTTAAATTTATCTAACATTTTTTAAAATTCTATGCGACAGACTCCGGGCTATAGGCAATTTCACATATGTTCGGAGTGCTCAGTAGATGTCTGTGGAATTGGATTATTTGTTCACATCATCACAGCTGTGAGAGAGATATCATTTGCCCTAGTTTTCAGTTAAGATGAGGTGTAGAAACTTTCCCAAGATAATAAATGGTGAAGCCTTCTGATGTTACTACCATTACTGCCACTGTATACTGCTATAATTACCATTCTATAACTACCATTGTTACCACCACCGCCACCACCACCATTACTATTACTGTATTACCATTACTACTGTTACTACCTTACTATTACCATAGTATTATTGCCACTATTACAATGACCACTACTCTCAGCACTATCATTACTGCGACTATTACTACTTTTCAACCACTACTACCCCTACTAGATCATTACATAGTCAAAACTATTGGGCTATAAGTGCAAGCATTGTGCTAATATTTGAAATGTATTAATTGATTTCAAACACATAATAACCCTATCAATTCAAGATCATTGTCTTACATTTAAGGAAGAAACAATTGTATTGTAGTTACACAGACAGAAGTGACAAAATCAGGTTCCAATCCCTGGTTGGTCTGACTACAATCCCATGCCCCTAAACACAGTTTTATACTTTTCTCTCTAGATCCCTGTCTAGGGCCCAGATCTATCTGAATCCAAAGCCATGCTTCCTAACCATGGGGATTGTAACTGCCCTGGAATCCAGGTCCCTAAGGCAGGCAGGTGTTAGGAGCTAAGCGTAGCTCTGGTATGGCTTTGGTGATCACTCCACACTGATCAACAGGAACATTCCAGAACAAGGATGAGGTGAGCATAAATGTCAGGCTGAGGAAGTGACAGCTGCTGACACATAAGGGAGGGCAAAGCATGCCTGACAGAGCAGAGGCCAACTGTGAGCCTCAGATCTTGGAGCTCTAGGGGTGGTCCATGGGTCTCTTCCCCTCACAGCAGAGGCATCTCAGTTGAAATATTCAGTCTCTCTTAGGCCAGAAAGGACTAACAATAGACGTTTGGTTTACACATTCCCTTTGTCCTCTTGGGGTCGCACCTCACACAAAGTGTTCATCTTATCCCTGAACCTCATGCCACTATGGGAGCCTAGCTATGTGGGTCCTCTCCTCAATCCTGTAACCGCCATCCCATATTAACAATGGGTCCTGATACAGCAAGATCAACAACTCGGGTTGAAATCTGGATCCCTGCCTCTCTTCTCTGCCGGCGAGACCTTTACACATCCTGTATGATCTTCCTGATTTCCCGCACCCACTCTAAAGTCTTCTACAAGGCTGGAAGTAAGCATGGTATATACCCTACTCATGTGACACCAGCCAGGCTCTTTCTACTGGCTTGTAGGGACTCATCTCCTCTGAACTAAGCTCTTGGGGCCCAAAAACTTATTTTGTTTATCCTGGCATATCTCACAGTTTCTGATCCAGTGCCTATCTTACAGGACCTCTCTGCACCTCAGCTCCCCTCTCTGTAAAGTGGGCATAGTCTCACCTCCATCCAAGGAGCACTGTGAGAATGTAACCAACAACACCGAGTGTGTGAGAGTGTGTGACTGTGTTCTGTGGATGGCCCATGGGGACATTCTTTCTTATCCAGATTAGGGTGTCTAAACAGATGCTATTATTCTTATGACTTGACTTTTCTTCTTGCTTATAGCAGTCCTGACCCTGACCAGGGGTGCAGGTCACTCTGCCCAATGGAGTCTGGCCCCAGAGCTGCCACCAGCCCTCTCTATTCCCTATTTCCTTGTGCCTCTCCAGCGTCACCTCCAATGAGGAGACCAAGGTAGGATGCACTTTGTGTAGCATCTGGAAGTCATCTGAGCCGACCAAAGAGGAGAAAGAAGAAAACAGAAAGAGGAGGAGACATAGTAGTGGTGAAAGTCTCCCAGGGAGAGAGTCACTCTAGAATAGTTCTTCCTGAGCTCTGCAGAGGCCTTGCCACCAGGGAAAATGCCGGAAAAATGCCGGCTAATTTCAGAGGCTCCACGTTGGTGGGCCAACATCCCAGGGAGAATGAGCAATTATGATTTCCATCTAAGCAACATATGCTGTTTGCTGGCCTCTTTCGAACAGCTGTAGGTTAGATGCTGTTAAGATTGGTCTCCTTCTCTCCTCCATATTTCAGAATTCAAATTAAACTAAAATAACAGCACCTGCTGAACAAAAACCCCATTGGAAATGTGTCCTCGTACACAATTACTGCAGGGAGGCTGGTCACCATTGTTACCCGCCTATTCTTCCTGAATGGGAACGGCAGCGAAGTTTCCCAGGCAGCTGCAGCAATTCAATTGTATAACTGGAGCTGGCCCCGCGCCAACCCTCAAGAACTCAAGTGGCACCAAAAGATACTATATTGATTTGCAATCGAACATAATAGGCCATCAGCTTAATTATTACTGAAGTGACAAGGTTCTGGGTATTTCATATTTATATTTCAGGGCCTGTGAAGGATGAATGTAAATCTTTTAAATGCACAGATTTGCATATCTTCAGAAGGGTTGAGTGCTCTTATTACATTCATAGCCTTTGAAAGACCAAAAGGACTGGCTATTGAACTCAGGTTGCCAGATCCCACCGGCATTTGCTTGGATGAAGAGACAAAAGGCATAAAATGGAGACTGCTTTTAGTTGAAAAAAAAAGGAAAAAAAAAAGCCCACTACTCAATTTCATCAAGCTCAAAGCTCATTGGGGCCTTCTAATGGAGAACGGTGATGGGACTTATTGGAACACAGGCATTTGGTTGTTGAGAAATGAAGCCAATGGCTTCTTGGACCTGTAAGGTGCCCCCTCCTCTTTGTCTCTCCCAGCCTGTTCCTGGCCTCTGCAGAGCTCTGGTCAGTAGAGCTGTGTGAGCTGCTGAGGATGTGGGTGGAAGGTGATGAGGAAAGAGGGAGGTTCACTCTCCAAATGGCCACAACATGTCAGCACCATTCAGAGACCAAAGTCACAAAGACAAATGGTTTTATCTTCAACTACTTGTCATCACCAACCTCCCCCTCCATTCTTTCTTTCTTTTTTTTTTTTTACGGTACTGGGGATAGACTCCAGGGACATTCTACCTCCAAGCTACAGCCCCAGCCCTAGTTTTTTTTTTTATTCTTTATTTCTTTATTTTGAAACAAGGTCTCACTAAGTTGCTCACTAAGCAGCTGAGGCTGGCCGCGAACCCGAATCCTCCAGTCTCAGCCTCTCAAATGCTGGGATTACAAGTGTGAGCCACCACGCTGGGCTCCCCTCCATTCTTTCTAATAGGCCCTGACACCCTAGAAATTTTAGAACCCTTCCAAATTTCTCCCTACCTGTTACTCTCTACATTGAGTAAGTCATTATATTTATGGATTCCTCTTCCTAAGTCCCCACTGAGTTTTGTCCTCTGCTCCCATTCAGTTCTGCCTCTGCCTTCTGTGGGTTCTTGTTGCGAAGTCCAGACTTATCCTATGGCATCTTCCTGCATCCATGTGATTGCACCATGGTCCATTCTCTGCCAGGCCATGCTGGAATATATTACACTCCTGCCTAAAACCTTCAGCAACACCCAAAGGATAAAGTTCAACTCTTCACAGTCTGGATTAGCCTTCTTGCCATCCAAGGATTCCTTAGGTGCACACTTTTCTCCTATATACCTGCCTTTCTGATTCTCTTAACTTACATTCCTTCTTCATCTTGTCAACAGAAGGACAAGACTCATCTTCCAAGATTTGCTTAAAAACATCATATCCTATCTTACACCTCACCTGCGCCCCTCCTTAGCAAATCCATTTCACACGTCCACATGTACATCATGGCCGCCCCACATACACAAATTGTGCTTTACTTAATGGCTCACACAAGTGTTGCTTCTTCTCTGACAGAAAATGTGCCTTTAAATCTTTTGATTCCTACAACCTAGGTCAGGGCCTGGAATGTAGGAAGTGCCCCGCAATTGTGAGTCGAGTAAATCTTCATCCCTAAAAAAAATATAAATAAATAAATAAATAAAAAATCAAACATGCATAGCTTATTGTTCCAGGCAGTGAACAAAAATAGTCCATGTGAGAATCCGACCCCCAAACTAGGATGTGGCTGTAAGCATAGCAGTCAGTGCTAATATCAAAAGATTGGTTTAGATATCAGGTGTTCCCAAACACAGAGAAACAAGACTAGAACTAAGCCTGCAATCTTGAATTCCTACAATTCAAGTAGTGGGAGGACCACAGGATTCACCTACTCTGATTCCCACATTTTATAGATGAGAACATTGAGAACCAAGAAAGTAAGATTTACAAGGCTACAAGAGTATTAGGAATTCGGACTCCCCAGTCCCTAGTTCTTCCCATTCTACAGTGAGAGGGGCAGGACTTGAGTGGACGTGGAGTGGGGAGAGTGTTCTAGATGCTAGCTCCAGATCACCCCCACAGTCTTCCAGTCACCCCAAATGCACCACGATCACCACCACTGCATCCCAATGTATTGTCACCACTTCTGTTGTCTCCCGGACAGCCACCGTCCCAGCCCCTCCTGCCTGCCATCATCCCACAAGCACGATGTGCACAGGAGAGGCCTCCATTCATCCATTGTCTTCACTGTTGTATTCCTTTCTCTGTTCTATTCCCCTTTCCCTGCACCATCTAGCTAGCTCCCGTTCTTTCAGATCCTGGAATCTGGCACGGAGTTCTAGTTCTCTGGGCACTGGGAAGGGCCATTGTGATAACCTCCCCTATTCTAGGAAGAATTTTTATTCCCTTGAACTGAGAAGCTATTTCCAAGGAAACTAGAAGCAAAGAGGATCCAAAGGAGTCGAGGGAGAGTTAGAGAAGAAAAGAAAAAGCAATGAAAAATTTGGGAAACCAGAATTCTCTACAAAAGCAACGGGCCACTAGAAATTAAGAGCTAATTCTTTGAAGGGGGTAGTTCAGGAATTCTGAAGAGGGTGATCATCACCTGGCCATATTTACCTGGATTAGGAAACCTAGAGATGTTCCCAGGGATGTGGATGAATTCTCTTTGCCTGACTCTTGATGTATTGACTCATATCCATCGATTCCCTATTGCTATTTCCAGCATCTGCCTTATTTGGGGGCCCTATTTAGACCCACTTCCCCATCCTTTGAGAAGGGCCCAGCACCTCTACTAGAGTCACCAGGATAGAAATCCCAGGGCTGGCAAAGACTCAATCCCTGGAGTCCTCAGGCAGCAGCATCCTCGTGAGGGCCTCTCCTGCCAGGCTGCGCACAAAGGCGGCATTATCCTGCGAGAGGAGAAGAGTCGCTGAGGACCACCTGCTCAGGCAATTCTGTGATAAAAGGAAGTGAGACTGGAAATTGGACAATTGTTACTAGTAGCTGAGGACCCAGCTGAGTGGGGTTTTCTTTAATAAGGATAATAGAAGCCAGCTTTAAAAGCAGATGGAGATTTTCCAGAACTTCGGGGTCCACAGAGAAAAACCAGGGAGGGAGCTAGACTCAGCAAAGGCCACGTCTTTGCATCCCTGTGAAGAGCCAGGAGGAGTGGGGTCTTCCCTACAGGCAGTGGAAGCATTCCCACATGTGACTATTTATTCCCCGTCCTCCAAGGAAAGGCATATTGTTTGCATACACCTGGAATAAAGTGATCCCTAAGATCTGGTGAGAGTTTCCCCAGAATTAGTACAAAGGACTAAACACCTCTTTCACTGTTTTGCAGGCATGAGAGCAAGTAAATCTTAACAAAGACCTTATGTTCATGGAAATGATAGATGATAAAGTAATTAAGTGAATTTAAAAGTTAGTACTTGCAATGTATTGAGCACTTACCACATGCTAAGTACCGTATTGGATTTTCTATATGTTGTGTCACTGAATTGCCTTACTGCTTATTTACAGATGAGAGGTTGGGTGCATTTGAACCAGGGTAGCCTAGGGACAACTTAGTCACCTGCTCCACAGTACTTGTCTTCAGGCATGAATGGAGCATGCATATGTAGGCTCACAATGCACCCTGTTCTGCTGTGCATGGATAGACATCAATAAACACACTTCCAGTCACAATTGTGTACTGTTCTGATTACCACATGCATATATGCTGTGGTACGCACAGTGTACACACCACCTCACCTATAGGAGGGCTTAACCATTTCTACCTCCTGCTCTGTCTGATGGTTAGAGTGCTTCTATTCTTGCTGCTCATTTATGTTTGTTTTTGATACAGTATCTCACTAGGTTGCTGAGAGTCTGTTTCACTAGGTTGCTCAGAGCCTCACTAAGTTGCTGAGGCTGGTCTCAAACCTGTAATCCTCCTGTCTCAGTCTCCCAAGTACTAGGATTACAGATGTGCACCACCACGTGATGATCTGGTATAAGACTCGAAAGTCTAGTGGGTTGAGCAATGTGCCAAGAGCATGGATGTGGGGGTGCAAGGCAGAAAGAGCCTGAGGGATCTGTGAGCCAGATCTGCATCCTTATACCAGACCTTGTTCTGATTTAGTAGAGTGACCTCAGGGGTTCCCTGCCTTTCCCCAATACCCAGTGCCCATGCCAATAAAAGAAGGGCATAGACATTCTCATCACAAGGCATCACTCTGAGAATCAGGGTTCCCAGGTACAGAGAGGGTACGGAATGCCCATGCCTGCCCCAGACCATTTTGCCACATTCCTATGCTGCCACCTTCTGATGCCAAAGCCATCTCCATGGCACGCTGCCGCACTGCACCCTGTCAACAGCACCCAGGGAAAAGGAGGTGCAGAGTCAGGGGGGTTGAGACCCTCAGCTGCTCCTGGAGAGGCAGGGCTGACAAGGCGAGGATTGTTTTTCTCCCCTGGTGTGAAGCATGTTGACTTGCTGTTGATAGATGGTGGGATGATATTAATTAAAATGCAGGCAGGTGTGAGGGAGCCTCTTAGAGCAGCACTCTTCCTGGGGGAGGGGAGGCATCCAGCTCTGTTTTGTAGCCATAATAATAAAAAAGAGAGCCCTCTTAGCCTTCCCTTCTTCTGAGAGCAGGTGTGACTTGGAGGAAAGGATCTGGATTTCCCTGTGACTAGCAGAGGCAGGTTGCAGGAGCTCTGGGTTCCAGGTAGAAGCAAAATCAGGTCCTCCCATCCTGCTGGGCGAGACAATGGAGCAACAAAGCCTCTTACTGCCTTTCCAAAGTCTCTGCCTTTGGAGCACAAGCTTCAGGAAACACATACCCTGCCAGCTCTGTGCCTGGCTTCACAAGGCAGAATGGGGTGCAAAGAACCTTCTGAGAAGAAGAGTCAGATGGTCTAAGGCAGAGCCCACAGGGAATAGCTAAAATGTAGACACTGCAAACGACAGCGTGGGGGCTAAGTCCAGAGGTGCAGGCTGGATTTTAAAATTGGGAGGACTCAGAACCAGAGCAAGGGCAGAGCAGAAATAAGAAAGCTGAGCCCAAGTGACAGCTGCTCAAGCCATGGAATGTGGCCTGACTCAGCTCTATGGTTAGTGGGGTCCATGTGCCTCATGCCTTATTCTTCTTTGATTTCCAATTCCCTCCATTTTGCCTGAATAAGTGGTCCCTGAGGACTCCCAGTTCTGAGACATTGGTATTGGAGATGGTAGGAATGACTGAAGATCTCAGCAGGCAAATGACATGATGAAAATCATAGAGCCAAGATTCAAACGCCTCATTTCTGCAAGCTGGAGTCTAGAGCCACTGTTTACTGAAAATGTATTCAAATAAGCCAATCCCAAGAGCAAGTCCTGCTATTGCTTTACCTCTGCTAACCCCATGGGGTGGGGGAGGGAGGAGAGAGAGAGAGAGAAAGAGAGAGAGAGAGAGAGAGAGAGAGAGAGAGAGAGAGAGAGAGAGAGAGGAGAGAGAGAAGAATAGGGGGTATGCTGTAGAACCAGCACTTATAGGCACCTGGGCTTAGTACTCAAACCACAAAACATGCTCTTCAACATTCTGGGAATTATTTCGTTATTTGTAGAAAGGAATAAATGAAATTTTATTAAATCTACTTCCCTCCCTTTTTTTCTCCTTCCTTCTTTCCTTCCTTCCTTCCTTCCTTCCTTCCTTCCTTCCTTCCTTCCTCCCAACTTTCCTCCTTCCCCAGCTTCAGAGATAATTTGACAATCTGCACTTGGGGTTCTTAAGTATGTGTAATAATTTTTCCACCATCTGACCTGTAAATAACAGCTTTAATGAGGATTGTTGGAAAACATTCCCCAGGGATGGCAATGAATTATAATGCAAATTCAACCAAGCTCTCCTGCAGGCCTAAGAACCAGAAGTGTTAGCAATGAGGATTATTTTGGAAATTTGAAAGAAGAAACAAGGTGAAGTAATAAAGTCATCTCTGAAGATGCAAAACAATCCCCTTATGCATGCTCCATCTCACTTAGCAACAAGTGTGTCAATCCAAAAAGAGTAAAGTCCTTCTAACAAAGCTTTCAGAATGTCCCATATCCTTAGACTATAATCAGTAATATCATTCCAAGCTATGCTTCTGGGAATAAACAATCAATTTAAACAAGCAGGATAATATATTAAAATATGATTTTTTCCTTAGGGTGTGGGAGACTTTATTATAGACTACTTTTAGGGCAATTTTCAGATTGACAGCAAAATAACAAAAAGTACAGTGATTTCCCATAGATTCTACACAAGTATAGTCTCCCCATTATCAATGTCCACTACCAGAGCAGTACATTTGTGACCTACATTATCACATCTTTATCACCTACATTTGGGTTCACTCTTGGCTTTGTACATTCAGTGACATATATGTGTGTGTGTATATGTATATATGACGTTTGTGTATATATGATGTTTATATATATATATATATATATATAAACATCTCTCTCTCTATATATATAGACATTTACCCATCATTTAAATGGTATTACATAAAATAGTTTTATCACCTTAAAAATCTGTCTTGCTCCACCTATTTAATCCCTCCCTTTTCTCTAAACTCTGGCAACCATAATCTTTCTACTCTCTATAGTTTAGCTTTTCCAGAATATCATACAATTGGACTTATATAGTATGTGGTCTTTTTAGATTAACATCTTTCATGTAATAGTGAGCATTTCTGTTCTTCAAGTCTTTGCCTAGTTTGACAGCTCATTTCTTTTTAGCACTGAATAATTTTTCACTGCTTGGATGTACCACAGTTTATCTGTTCATTCACTTACTGGAAGATATCTTAGTTGCTTTCAAGTTTTGGCAGTTATGAATGGTGCTGCTACAAACACCTGCATGAAGGTTTTGGGGTAGATGAAAGTGACTCCTTTTGCTAAATAGCAAGTAGAGCAATTGCTGGGTCATATGATCAAAAAATGTTTAGCTTTGTAAGAAGCTGTCAATGTGTTTTCCATAGATATTCTCAACCAGCAATGAATGAAGGTTCTAGTTGCTCCACATTCTCACCAGCATTTGGTATTGTACAGTTCTGGATCTTGGCCATTCTTAAAGATCTCTAATAGTACTTTCTAATTTGCCTTTTCCTAATGATATCTGACATAGAGCACGTTTTCATATATTTATTTGCCATTCATATATCGTCACTGGTTAGGTGTCTATTAAGATATTTAGTCCATTTTAAAATCAAGCTGTTTGTTTTCTTATTGTTATGTTTTAAGAGTTTTCTGCATATACTGAGTAACAGTCCTTTATCAGATATATCTTTTGCAAGAACTGTCTCCCAGTTTGTGGTTCATCTTCTCATTCTTTTGACAGTGACTTTTGCGGAACAGAAGGTTTTTTTTAATTTTTTTATTTTAATGAGGTCTATCATGTTAACTTTTTTTCTTCACATATCCTGCCTTTGGTGTGTCTAAAGTCATCATCAAGCACAAGGACATCTGGATTTTCTCCTATGCTATCTTCAAGGAAACATGATTTTAACCTCAGACTTTTATTGAGGTATCTTGTTGTTTCTTTTATTCTCTTTACCACTCAGGCCAGATTTTGTCACTATATTTTAACAAATGGCAGAAAACTGAACAAAGAAAGGAAAGGCCTGTATTCTCTTGACCATAGAAACTCTGAAAATAGCTTTTTCATAGCTCTTTTGGTGACAAAAACTGACCTGATTGAGGAGAAGCTGACAGTCCTCATCCCGTTTAGTCATGTTTTTTCATGTTTGTCTCATGTAACATGGGGTGTGTGTCTTTTATTAACATTTTAAAATAAGTTTTTTAAGTTTAAAATAAATTCTTGATACAACTAGTAACAAGAGTTTAAGGGAAAAAAATTGTGGATCTGTACTATTTGATCTTCAGAGAAAGATACAAATAATGAGTTTCTGAGCAATAAGAAACAACAAAACAGGAAAGTTTCAGTGTTACTTTCACTAAAGAATCATTACTGCAATATGTAATATATCCTTTTATAGATTTTAACCTTTCCTTTTCTTTTCTTTTATTTTCATTTTCTTTCTGTCTCTTCCTCTCCTCTTCTTTATCATCTTCCTCCTCCTCCTCTTCCTCCTTCTTTCTATAAATAGACTTCACGTGTGTGTGAGTGTGTGCGTGTGTGTGTGTGTGTGTGTGTGTGTGTGTGTGTGTGTGAAAGAGAGAGAGAGAGAGAGAGAGATATTTGGGATTAAACCCAGGGGAATTCTACCTATGAGTTTTACCCCCAGCCCTATTTTAATTTTATTGGAAACAGGATCTCACTAAGTTGCTGAGTCTGACTTCAAACCTGTGATTCTCTTGTCTCAGCCTCCAAGAACTGGGATTATAGGAATGTGCCACCATGTTTGGCCTACTTTTGTTTTTGAACAATTGATTTAATAAGAAAGTCAATAACTGTCCATTTCAGATGATCTTCTTACTGTTTAGAATTAAACTGGAATAAATGAACTGGCCTGTATATTTTAATTAAAATATTGTAGTAGTTGTTGGAGCTGACATAACAGCAGTATCACTAATGACATTGGAGACAGTTGTTGCATGTGTACTGCTATAACAAAATACCAGAGACTAGATAATTTATAAAGAAAAGAAATCTATTTCTCACAGTTCTGGAGGGTAGGAAGTCCAAGATTAACACGGCAGCCAGCAGGTCCAGTTTTCTGGTGAGAGCTGCTCTCTGATTCCAAGATGATCTTAACTGTTTCCTCCAGAGGTGAGAGACACTGTGTCCTCCTATGGTAGAAGGCAGAAGGCCAGAGCTGAATGCTGTGTGAAGTTTCTTTTATGAGGGCTTAATCCCACTCATGAGGGAGAAGCCTTTAAGGCCCAGTCATGTAGGCCTGCCTCTTAATCTTACATTGGCAACACCTGAATTTTGGAGAAGATATAGTCAAACCATAGCAGCCATCTCTGAAAATCTAATAAGACAGCTGTGAATCTGAATTAATCCTTGGAGGACTCAAACTTTTTGAGGAAGTTTGAAAGGACAGGGTGTGCAGTTGAGGCATGAAGGTAAGAGGGGTTCAGAAAAATACTACAGTGGGTCAGTCAAGTTCAAGAGCAGCTAGGCTGAGTCTAGTCTAGAGTGATTTACTCCTGAAAGTGGTGGTATGATTTGAGCAACTTGCTTTCTTCTATCCTTTTTGCCATCATGGTTTTGCTCTCAGATATAATGTAAAGCCCAAGACTTTGCGCATTTTGCTCACTTCTAGTGGCTTTCAAAGAGGATACCATACTCTTCCCAAGTGTAGTTTGCTTCTTCAAAAATTAATAGATTAAAGAAATATCAAAGACATATAAAAGTCTCACTTGTTCAAATATAAGGAGATTATTCTTAACAATTAAAACTAATATTCCCTTATGAAACAGCTGCATTCTAGTAACCAAGAAGAAACTCCAAAATATCATAATCCATGCTTTCATTAATATTTAAGACAATAATCATCTATTTAAAAAGGGTCATATGAGACCAGAAAGAAATTCTAGATTAAAAGTATGGTTGTGAAACATTTAAAACAACCACAGTGGAATAGTGGATAGTTAACTATTTCAGAAAATTGTATTGGAATGGAATAGAGGAATAAACCCAGAATTCAGAAGAAAATAAAATGATAGACCAAAAGCTGATTTAAGTCAAGAATAGGTCCATGAGATATAATCAATTCGTGATAGGATTCTAGAAAGTGAAAAAGCATATACAAAAGCAAAGTAAAGATAGACAATTGCCGTGCATGAAGGAAATATTTAGATCTACAGAACCAAATCCCTGACTGAGCACACAGGTAGAACTGATAAGAGGAGATACGCTCTTAGATATATCCTTATACCATGTTTAAACTTCAAGAATTTGCTGTGGGTGGTGGTGTATGTCTGCAATCCCAATACTTGGGAGGCTGAGACAGGAGGATCACAGGTTCAAGGCCCGTCTCAGCAATTTGGTGAGGCCCTCAGTAACTTACTGAGACCCTGTTTCAAAATACACAATAAAATAGGGTTGGGGCTGTAGCTCAGAGATAGAAGGCTCCTGAGTTCAATTCTTAGTACCACTCAAAAGAAAAAAAAAAAAGAAACACAAGAATTTTAAAATCTGAGTATTCTGGCCCAGACTGGCAGATTGAATACATGCTGTTAGTTGTATTTACTCCTTGAAATCTCATGAAAATAGCAAACAATGTTTACGGACAAAAATTGAAAATAACAAAGAAAAATAGTGCAGAAAACTGTAGCAGTGAAATTTGGGAAACTGAGAAGTACATGGAGCAGTGTAACTGTCACAGGGGATAGAAAAGAAAGGCCTAACCTGCCATCAGAAGGAGCCAAGAAGTACATGATTTCCACTAATGGTGCAACTCTCAGCCATCTATAGCCCTGCACTTAGTGGAGTGGGGTGGGTGTTGAGAAACTAAAATAAGGATTGGTTAAATTCTGTTCAGAATCCAAATAGCAGTTCAAGCATGCTAATTAGAGTTATGGAAGTACAGTTTTAAAAAGCTAAAAATGTTGGCTGCCTTTATAGAACAGTCAATGGGAGAAGGATGAGGATTGTATGGCTTTGTTTTTACTTTATTTATTTATTTATTTATTTATTTATTTATTTATTTATTTATTTATTTATTTTTGTGGTACTGGGGATTGAAGCCAGGGGCATTCTACCTCTGAACTACACCCCCAGTCCTATTTTTTTTTTATTCTTTATTTGGAAACAGGGTCTCACTAAGTTGTAGAGTGCCTCCCTAAGTAGCTGAGGCTGATCTCGAACCCGGATCCTACTGTCTCAGTCTCCCAAGTACTGGGATTACAAGTGTGCGCCACCATGCCCGGCTTTTGTTTTGTTTTTGGTTACAAGTTTTGTAGAACTATTTGCCTCCTTAAATTTTCATAAGTATAAATTGGAAAAAAATAAAAATCCAACTGAAAAAGTGAATAAAGAATTAAGGAGCCAGGTACTTTGGAGGTTGAGATAGGAGAATCGCAGGTATGAGGCCAATCTCAGCAACTTAGTGAGACCCTGTTTTGAAATAAAAAATAAAATAGGGACGGGAATGTTGCTCCAGGATTCAGTCCCCAGTAAAACACACACACACACACACACACACACACACACACACACACACACACACACACAAAGACGAAAAATAAAGTTTTCATTTTAAAATTTAAAATAATTAATTTGGCCATAGCCATTTGCCCTGCAACCCTAAATGCTAAAATGGAGCAATGTTTAGAGAATTTTGGAAGCAAATTATTGTGGTGGTAGAAATTTCTGAATTTAGAAAAGCTATCAATATATAAGGGCAGGAAACATTACTTAGAAATTCATTTATTAAGAAAAAATCTGAAGCAATTTTCTACGTGTCTGATAAATTAAGAAAAATGAAGCCCTTACTTATGGGGAAAATGTACTAGGAAGGAAAGGATGATAAAGATGGTAACATTTCACACATAGATGTTAGCATCTTAATATTTGCAAAAGGTGACTATGTTAATTTTTAAAAATTCTTGAAGGGATTGAAATATATGATGAAAGTAAATTTTTAGCATCTGAATATATAAACTAATGTTCTCTCACAAAAATGTGTGATATAGTGAAGAAAGAACAAGTAAAAGCATTTTGGTTTCAGTGTTTCAACAAGTAGCTCCTTTTGTGCCAGGGCTTGTGCAGGATAGTAGGAATCTGATCCTTCTCTCTGTGATTACTAGGGTTGATGAGTAAGGACGGTGTAGGAGAATCAATACATAACGCTTATGTACATTTTATACTGTGATAGAGAAATGAATGCTCAATATGCATTTTAAAATGTAATAATCATTATCAGAACAAAATAGAGTTGAAATTTTCCTAATTAATAGAATATACAAAAGAAAACAAATAATATATAAATTTCACAAAGTTTTCTACAGACTGTTATTACAGGAGATATTCCGCACATATATGAAGTTATCAATGCCAATCTTAATATCATGTACAGGGAAGGGTGCTGTGTGCGTGTATGTCCCTATCATTCTGAACTTCATTATGATGTTGGGACTACAATGCACCAATAAAAGCATATTTAAAATAAAATAACTAACAAATAAATAAAATTAAGTTGTCCTAGAAAGGTTCACAGGGTAGAGATAAACTAAGGAAATATGAAAGAAAGCAGAAATGTCTTAGTAGTTTTAGAGCATAAATTAAAAATTAAGTAGCAACACATAAGGAAAAATGAAGTGTAATGTTACTTATTATTGATTAGACAATACAATCTAAAATGAAGTTACCATAATTACCAATGTTAATCTACTAAAAAACAGAGCACTAAACTATTTTAAAGAGCTATTAAGATTGTGAAAAGGAACCGATGGACATGTGAGATTGTATTGACAGATTCAAATACATGTCTCATTTTTTCACCACAGGAACAGTTGGCAAATAAATGAAATAAACAATAAGTCAAATAAGTTGTTTTAACCTAAATGGAGAGCTGCATAAGCTACAAAAAAAACACATTATTTTCCAAAGTTCATGGCATTTCCACAAAATATTTATATTTTAAACCATAAAGAAAACCTAAACAATTTTTCTATATTTGAAACTATACATTTTACATTTTATCAATGTAATATAATAAAATTAAATGTTAACAGAAAAAGGAAAAACTTAAACTTATTTGGAATCTTCTCTCCAAAAGAACTTCTGTGTCAAAGAGGAAGTTAAAACTGAAATTACAAACTATTCTAAAAGCAATAATAATGCAGAAAAATATTTAAAACATGAAGGAGTGAATAATAGAGGAAGAAATAGTTTTAAATATTAGTAAACAATGATGATAGAAATACAACAAGCTGTGTGCTTGTGTGCAAATGTATATGTATATACCTGCATATGTATATGTATATATATATATGTAGAAAATAAAATTTAATAAAAGTGGAAGGGGGATAAAATAAGAAATTAAATAAATATAAAAAGAGAAAACAGAGCTGACAAACTCAAGAGTATTTTTTTAATAATATTCACCTGCCTCTGGCAATGCAATGGGAGATAGAAAACAAAAATGTTTGATGTTAGGAATGAGAAATGGAGTAAAACTAGACATGCAAATGAGATTTAAATAACTAAGATTACTCTTTACATCTCTATGAGAAAATGTTTAGACATCTTGATCAAAACTCAATGCAAAAAGTTTAAAAAAACAGAGGAAAGCTTTCTGGTTTTGTTCTGACATGCAAAGAGCTTGGGTGATTTTACTTCTATCATTACACACATGCACGCATGCACACACACACACACACACACACACACACACACACACACAAAGCTGAGCAGACTGAAAATGAACAACTTTGTTTTTTAAATCCATCACAAAATGAAGTTGCAGGGGAAGCTGCTATCCCCAAATCTGGAGAGCCAATTAAGCCCAGAAAGTCAGAGCCAAGATCAGCTTACCTCAAACAAAACTCACTGAATCAAGAACTTGTAGGAATAGTCATGTGACAATGTTGGTGAATTTCTGGAGGCTGCGTATAAACTAGTTAGAGAGTGAGAAAGTCCTGGGGACTGTAGTCTTGGGGGGTACCAACATGCTCCTTGATGTTATGACAAGAAACTACATGGGGTCTTGTGATGTCAATGGAAACTTCTCAAACTAAACTTCAGAGAAAAGAAGAATGAAAAGAAGAGAACATTCAACAACCATGAAACAGTTTCAAATCGTATACCATACACATGATTGGACTATCAGAAAGAGATGAGAGAACAAAGGAATAAAATACTGATAAAGTTTAAAAAATTAATGAATATGCAAAGCCACAAATACAGAAATCTCAAAGACACTAAGCAGGGTAAATACAAAAAATTCTCCACCAAGACATACTATAATCAACCTGTACAAAGAAAATCATCTTACTCATAGAAGAACAAAGTAAGAATTACAGTAAAGTTCTTGTCAGCAACCAGCCAATCAAGAGGACAAGACAGTAAAATATTTACAATGTTGAGACAGAAAAATCTCATCAATCTAGAATTCTATGGGCAGCAAAATTATCCTTCAAAAGAGAAGGGGAAATAAAGACTTTTCTTAGGCAAACAAAAACTAAAGGAATTCACTGCCAGCAAAACCTCACAAAAGAAGATATACAGATGGCAAACAAGCCGATGAAAAGATGTTCAACATCATTTGTCATTAGGGAATTGCAAATCAAAACAATAATGAGATACTACTACAATCCCATTAGAATGGCTAAAATCTAAAACATTGACAATATTAATTGCTGGCTGGGATACGGAACAAGAGCTCTCATTCATTGCATGTGAGAATGCAAAATGGTGCAGCCAATTTGGAAGACAGTTTTGCAGTTTCTTACAAAACTAAACATAGCTTTGCAATTCTACCCAACAACCACACTCCTAGTCATTCATTTAGTTGATTTGAAAACTTATGTCCCCATAAAAATCTGCATCCAAATGCTTACAGCAGCTTTAGTCAGTTTCCCCAAACTGAATGTAACCAAAATGATCATCAATTGATGGGTGGATTAAACCGTGGTAAAGTGATATGATGGAATATTATACAACAATCAAAAGAGGTGAACTATTAAGCAATGAAAAGACATGGATAAATTCTAAATGTGTATTTTTAAGAAAAGAAGTAAGTCTGAAAAAGCTATGTACTGTATTATTCCAATGATGTGACATATCAGGGAAAGAAAAAAAAACTATACCCTTGAAAAGATAGATTTTGCAGGAGGAGGAATAAAAGCGTAGAGTTGACTAAAAGATGCATAGAAGATATTTCTGGGCAGTGAAACTAGTCTTATGCAATCATGGATACCTAAAATTATGACTTATTGAAACCTAAATACTTGATAGTGCAAAGAGTGAACCTTTATGCAAGTTTTTAAAAACCATCTAGGAAGTCAAAAATCCCATGCAGAATATGATGAAACAAACTGCTTTACAAATGTATAAAAACAGCCTCACTGACGGGAAATATGCTGACCTAAGAGACTGGGGATGAATGAAGTCTGTAAAACTAAAGGCAAATGAAAGAGTACACAGCATTCTACTTTAGTTCATAAAATGTTTCCTCACCCATGTGATAACAGTGGACAATGACAGTGACAAGCATGTCAGTGATATGGACCCTGGATGGGCTGCGGTGAAAACTGAACCTTATCTCTGGAGTCCTCTTCTCCAAGATCCACCACCCCAGTCTAATCGTGGGAAAAACATGAGACAAACCTCAACAGAGGGACAGTCTACAAAATGCTAGGTAGAGATACTGACACAGCCAAGAGGAGCCTAAAGGGATGGTACAGACAACACAGTAGTCTGAGTGGGGTTCTGGAAGAGAAAAAGGGAATTATACAAATCCAAGGAGATTTGAAAGAAATTTAAACTTAATAATGGAGTTAGTAGTAATATATCAACATTGGTCTTTGAATAGTAGCAAACATAGCATGTAAGTGTAAAATATTAATATAATAGGAGAAGCTAGGTGTAAGACATTTGGTAACTCCATTTTCTTATCAATTTTTGAAAATCTTACACTGTTCTTAAAAATGAAGTTTATTAAATAAGTAGAGTAGACTTAAATAAGACACAGAGACTTCCAATATATTTTTGGTGAGTTAGTGAATGGTCAAGTAATTTTCATTGGGAATTTAAAGATACTTGAGAATAATTAAATAAATGAATATTGACTCATATCAATAAGTCAATAATTCAATACAATAATATCAATAGCTATTTAAAAAGCATATGGCAAAAAATTGTCATTGTAGAAAAAATAAGCTCACCAAGTACTGTGTGCATATATATCACTATCACTCTAAATTTCACTATGATACGTGATTACAATGCACCAATAAAAGCATATTAAAATAAACAAATGCTCTTAAAAACTTCATATTAAAAATTTTATCTGAAACCAAGAGTTTTCATTTAGCATGATGCTCGAATATGGAAACTAAGCTTAGAGTCATTCTTATCAGGAATGTGAAATTGTACTTCCTATCACCCCTATAATCAAATATAATCCTACAACTGAGTGATCCAATCCCAAAAGAGAAGAAAAGGTAAAGCCATATTGATAGTCTATTTAAATAAGAAATTCTCTAAATATGACCTCCCCAAAAGTGAACCATTAATCTTCCTGCTTAGAGATGGCTTGCTGGCCAGGCACTACTCAAAAGATAGTACTCTTGCTCATCTCAGAAAGGAATGTCAACAATTTGGAACAATTAGTCTTCTTGCCCTCTGGTAATTCACACAAGTCATCTACATTTCACAGTATTGGCAACAACCATTCTTACTGTATGGAGGCATAATATTCAGTAGATTAATCTACTGGGTGAGTTAGTAATAGCACGCATTGTCCCCCATCTGAATGTAGAAATTACTGTCTATGACAGTAAGGCATCTGAGGAGCTAATCTTATTGGTCAGGCTGGATATTAAATATCAGTTGAAGGACGGACAGGGCAGGGAGGATGAGGGTTAGAAAACGATATGGGATTAAGATTTTAGTTCCAGACTGAATGGGATGTAATTAAATTTCTCACAGTTGTCTCAGTATAGTTACTACTATGATAATAAAACAGCTAATTGTGGTTTTGGGAGGTTAGAAAGGAGAGGTTTGGAGACAGGGAGAGAGAAAGGGAGACCATGGGAAATGTGACACCTGCAGAAGGAAGAACTGTGGGAAAAAGAAGAAGAGCCCAAAGGGTATCTCAGGAACAGTGTGTCTCTCCATGAAACTCTGGTAACAGTACACGTTAATCAAGGACTCTAGAGTTGGATTTGTCCTTATTCGTATTTTTTGAACTGAGGATGTGTTGAAATTGAGTATCGAGTAAGAGTAAGGGGACAGTTAGATTTGGGAAATAGCCAATTTAAAAAAGTAGTAAATGTTTATTGAGAGTTTACTATTGAGCATATATTTTATATGGTGTGTGTGTGTGTGTGTGTGTGTGTGTGTGTGTGTGTGTGTGTGTGTGTCCCTTACAACTGTATTAGCTAATGTTATGTGCTGAATGCCTATATTCCTCCAAAATTCTTATGTTGAAGCCCTAATCCCTAATAGAATGGTATCATCTATTTCCCAAAGTATGGCTTGTGGGAAATGGTTAGGTTGAGAAGTTAGTTAGATAGGATTCCTTCCCACATAAGAAGAAAGAGATCTTTCTCTCTACACACCTGCATGTGGTAAAGGCTATCTGAGCACACAGAGAGAAGGTAGCCCCCTGTGAGCCACAGTGAGGTCCCTCACCAAGAAATGGCTTTGCCTGAACCTAGATCTTGGATCCCTCAGATCCCAGAACTGTGAGAAGTAAATAGTCATTGCTTAAGCCAGGAATTTTATGGAATTTGTTAGAGCAGACTGAGCAGATTTCAAAAGAACGTACTATTATTTCTCCCATTCTACAGGTTTTGGAACCACATTTAGGTGAAATAATTAGCTTAAAATAATAGTGACTAATCAATACCAGAGACATGATTTGAACTTTGCCTGTTTGGCTTATGAGTCCACACTTTGAAATAGTTCAACCTAGCTGGGTGTGGTGGCACACACCAGTAATCCCAGTACTTGGGAAGCTAAGACAAGAGGATCATAGGTTTGAAGTCAGTCTCAGCAACTTAGTGAGACTGTTTCAAAATAATTAAAAAAAAAAAAGGGCTGGGGATGTAGCTAGAAGGTATAATGCCCCTGGGTTCAATCCTCAATACCAAATAAAGTAAAATAAAAACAATTCAGTCTCAATTTCTTTCTTTCTCTCTCTCTCCTCATTGTTAAAATTTAAAAATAATTTTAAAATGAAATGTATTATTAAGTAAATCTCCCATAATTCAAAGGTAGTTAGGGAAAGTTTAATGGTCAGCTGAGTCTGTTACAGACAATATTTACTTTGAAAAGAGAGGGATTTACATTTTATTAGAATCATTTTATATTATTTGTTTTAAAAAAATTCTCCTACTCCAAAATATTCCCCACATTATGAAATGTGTGTCAAAACAGTCATTTAACCAAAACAAGTCCTGTATATATTATAGAAGGGATAAAATAAACATATTTATGGATAGTTAAAGTTGTCTACCTAGAAAACATTATGAGAATCATTTGAAAGACAATAAAATTAATAAAATTTTTAAGGAAATATCCCATTAACAAATCAACATAAAAATCAGTAGTTTCTCTGCAAAGTATAAATAACTACTTAGAAATATATAAAAATAATACTAGCAATAGCAACAAATATATAAAATGGCAAGGACTAATCCTAACAAGAAATATGACAGCTCTCTCTTAGAAATATTACAAACCTAACTTAAGGACATGAAAGATGTCAATAAATCAGGAGACATTCATGTTTCTGGATTAGAAGCTTCAATATTTTAAATATGTCATTTCTCTCTAAATTAATTTATATATTTAATGCAATCCCAATTAAAATTTGATGAGATTTTTGTTTGGAACTTGACCAAATGATTCTAAAGTTCATTTAGAAGAATAATTATGTTAGTATAGTCATGAACAGACAAAGAAAAATGAGTAATGAGATTGACTTGCCCTACTTTAAATTAAATTATCACTGTGGTGTGGTACCAACATAGTCAGAAACATTCATAAGACTAAAAAGAAAATCCAGAGACTTAGTTAGGTATGTACAATGATTTGGCATATATTAATGGTGGCAGTTTAAAATATTAGGGAAAAAACTGACTACTTTTTAAATGGGTTATTCACTAGAGTGTGATTGGGAGCAAGTCAATAAATATTTGAACAAAACAAATTTGATCCTTATGCCATAACTTGTACAAAAATAAATTCTAGATATTACAGTTTTGCTTGGAAAATTGTTAAAATACTAGAATGTATAAATAAATAACTGTAATTTTATAATAGTGTACAACTTTTAAAATATATGGATTGACTGGCTGAAAGAAAAAGATTAAAAACACCTTTGACTAAAATAAAATTTCACAACTTGTAAAGAGAAAAAACAAACCCCAAATCCACTCATCTACCTTAAAGTTGATTAATGTTATCAATACCATATATAATACTAAGAGATAAACTGTAAACATTATCTGCAGGAAATATTATAAACTGAGGCTTAATTTCCATACTCTTTTATGAGTTAATACAAATTAGTAAGATAAAGAGAAAAGTGGTCAGAACAGGTAATTGATGGAATATGGTTTTAGCCTTTAAAAATGTTGAACCTCACTACCTATCAAGGAAACCTAAATTAAAACATTAGGCTAGATATGCTGGCACACTCCTATAATCTCAGTACTTGGAAGGCTTAGACAGGAGGATTACAGGTTCAAGACCAGCTTCAGAGGCTCTCAGCAACTTTGTGAGACCCTGTTTCAAAATAAAAATAGAGCTGGAGTATAATGGAGGTAGAATGCTCCTGAATTCAATCCTCAGTACCACACACACACACACACACACACACACACACACATACACACGAAAGAAAATCATAGTAAAATATTAATAATATCCAGTATTAGTGAGAGCATGAGCAAATAGATGTTATACTTAATATAAGATGTCCCCTAAAGAACTCATTTATTAATGTTTAGAGATGATATAATTGAGTCATGAGAGTTGTAATCCTGGAAGTGGAATTACAATGGATTTATCTGGAAGATGGCCTAGGCCAGTAGAGTGTGGCTGGAGGAGTGTGTCCCTAGGTGTGTGGCCTTGGGATTATATATGGTTCCTCCGCCCCCTACTCTCTCTCTCTCTTGCTGCCGGCCTCCATAATGTAAGGAGCACAGCTCCCTCTCTCCTCCTCCTGCCGCCTTGCCTGAAATCTGTGGTCCCAGGCCTCAAATAGACTTAACCTGAAGCCAGAAGAAAATAAACCTTCTTTCCTCGTTACATGGTCAGGTCTTTAGAGTATAGCTGTGAGAATGCTGACCAGAATCATAGGAATTCACACATACTTTGGTATAAATTCAGGTTGGTACTACAAAGTTTCCAGAGAGCAGTTTGGCAATATATTATCCAAATAGAAAATGTGCATGTTTTTAGGTGCAATAAGTCAATTTCTAGCATTTAATCCGGGGATTTAACAGAAGAAGCAACACAAGACAAATGTTCAAAGAGGATCATTTCAGTATTCAAATAGGAGAAATTAGAAAACTATATTAATGTTCAAAAATAAGACCTTCATTGAATACATTATTGTATCTAACACAGTGGAATACCAAGCAACAGTTTAAAATAATGATGGATTATAGCTTTTATGTATCAGTTAAGAAAAACTTAAAATAGCTAAAAATGATCTTGGAAGACCTCTATTTGTTGCATAATATAATGCTCACAAAATATAAAGTGGGAAAATTTTATTTAAAGCATTTTGCATAGTATGGCATTACGTATGTGCTTATGTGTATGTGTGTGTGACTATAAATTTTAATTATCTCTAAGAAGATCTTTCTCTTCCTCTGCGTGTGTGTGTGTGTGTGTGTGTGTGTGTGTGTGTGTGTGAAAGAAAACCCAGTTATATCACTAAAACTCTATAGACTAGTGTGCACAAGCAGCCTTAGGTAAATTTAGCATATCTCTTCCTCAGTGTCCCCATCAGCAGAATAGCATTTAACTTATAGGTTGTTGTGAAAATCAAATGAATTGTACATAAAGCACTTAGAATGGCACCTGGCATAGAGTAACCATGCTGGATAATTCACTACTATCATTATTATAATCATATTATCATTAGTACTAAATATATTCCCCACCAAAGTGCAAGAGGAAAAAGGGGAAAGAGGCATTCTGAACAACCACTGGCACTGAGCAGCTCCGGGGTCTTGCCTTTTCTACTACCTCAGTGGCCACTTTACCTGTAGGATACAGAAAACTCACACAAGTGCTGGGAAGGGTGTGCATGGTCGCTCCCAGTGAAAGTGTACTGATGTGCAAATCTTGCTTAGATGCCCCCAGGGACTCCTGGAAATGACCAGATGAGATGTGGTGGTGCTAGATGCCTAGGTCCATGCGTGGGCATCAGATCCAGTGAAAGAAAACTGATTTTGTAGCCAGACCTGTAGGCTGGTAGAGCTGAGGAACTTGCAAGGTAAACCGCACATGAATATTGCTTAGTCTAAAGTTTTCTTTTTAGGGAACTCTACTTAGACTTTAACACACTGAAGTCCATCCCAACTAATCTTGTTCTTGTACAGTTTGAATAAAGAACAACTGCAGGGACTGCTCTGGAGAGTCTTCCAATTGAACTATTGGATAGTTTTAAGAAGGTGCAATTTCATAATAGTCTGTTTTTCTTTTAGGGAGTTACCTTTCACAATGCCTAAACTGAGCCCCTGATGAAGAAGCAGATCCTTCTTCTGTGCCTTTTATTTCTTAGAGAAAGGGGGGGATATTTAGGATCTCCACCAGCAGCAGATAAACAGCGTGATCTTGTGTACCACGGAGAAATGTTGATTTCATATTTGTCTGGATGGGGGAGATGAATGCTGGGCATAATTCACTTACTCCAGAGAGTGTTGCCCATAACATGGAGACACAGAGCAGTTTAAAAGGAAGAGTAATCACAGCACATGCTATTCATCTTCCACTGCCTCTGAGAGCTGTGAGCTGATTAATTCTTGCCACAGCTGGCTGCTGGGAGAAGCTGTCAGCCCCCACCTCCACGTGGCTCTGTCCTGTCTACCTTCTAGCTGGCATGAATATTTCCAGTCCCTTACACCCCACTTCAACTCCTGAATCCCACTTGGTAGGGTTGAGAATTTAATCACTTTGTTTTCTGTGACAAGACTCATTGCTCTCCCTTACCAAACTGTTGCCACTCACCATTGGATCTGGAAACCTGTTTTTTGATGTTGGTAGCAAGTTAGTTGTCTTGTTTAAAGCAAATTTTCCTTTTCCTCTTGTAGGTAAGCTTACCATTTCAGATTCAACTTTGCTGTATGTATGTATTTATTTGTTTGTTTACTTATTTATTTATTGGTGCACTGCAATCACATATCTTGATGAAGTTCAGGGTGATAGAGGCATACATGCACACAGAGCTAAGTAGCTCTCCCTCAGTTCCCACCCAACTCTCTCCCTTTCCACTGACAGGCATTGTTAAGTTTGTGTATGTACATCATGTCTATTGAAGTGTTTCCCTCTTCGAGTCTTCCTCCCCTTCTGTCTCCCTCAGTTGGGTCCCCTCTTTCATTCCACTAAAGTTTCTTCTCCTTTGTCTAGAGTCCTTCCTGTGTCCCAATTTCTCTATAGCTTCCACATTCGAGGGAAAACATTTGACCTTTCATTTTTTTGTGACTGACTAATCTCACTTAGCATAATATTTTCTGGCTCCATCCATTTCCCTGCATGTAACATAATTTTGTTCTTTTTTATGGCTGATAAATGTTCTTTTTCCATTGTGTGTATAATCCATAATTTTTGTAATCCATTAATCTGTTGATGGACACCTAGGCTGGTTCCATAGTTTGGCAAGTATGAATTGTGCTGCTATAAACATAAATATAGATGCATGTGTTACTATGGTAGTCTGGTTTTATTGCTTTTGGTTAGATACTCAGGAGTGGTATAGCTGGGCCATATAGTAGGTTCATTTTCATTCTTCTGAGGACTCTCCACACTGTTTTCCTAACCCCAATTAGAATGGCAATCATTAAAAAACACAAACAATAATAAATGCTGGTGAGGATGTGAAGAAGTAGGAACTTTGATACATTGTTGATGGGATTGCAAATTAGTACAACCACTATAAAAAACCTTGCTTCTTTTTCCTTGGCTCTTATCAATTCCCTTGTCTAAAACCAATCTTCCTGTAGACTGAAACCACTATAAACCTTAACCCCAAATAGGGGTCCTGTTGCCTGTGCTCATCCACTCAAGGCTCCAAGATTGCTCAGGCAGTTGGTATCTCTTTGCCAGTGGATAAAATTCCTTGGATGAGATTTCCTGTCCAACCCTCTGTCATTCTACTTGAAAACTCTGCTCTATTCTGGTTGCTTGGTTTGCTTTTCCAGGGTCAGAGAGTCCATATGGAGCCAGTTGTGTTTTCAGAACCAAACAAATTGTCCACCAGATATGATTTGGAGTCTCCCTAGATGCCAGTTGCTCTTCTAGGTTAGTCACTATTCTTGTGGTTCCCAAAGAGAGAAAAAGACAGAGGGGTCACCGCCTTTGTTACAATGATATCTGAGTAGAGGACAGAATATTAAATGGGTACACAACCACAAATAAGATCACAGCAGAAGGATACACACTGTAATGAAAATAGAGCAGAGGAATAATTTAAAAAGTGGTAGGGTATGTAGGTAACATTTAATAAAATGGTTGGGAAAGTTCTCTTTGAGGAGGCAGGACATTTGTGCTGAGACCTTAATAAGAGGAAGTTGACTATGAGAGGGTCTAGGGAAAGCCAGTTCCACAGAGAGCAAACAAGAAGGGGAAGCTCTGGTCTGCAAGTGAGAGGAAAATGGTGAGATTCAGAAAGGGAGCCCAGGTGAAATTGAGAGAATGAAGAGGAGAGCTGTTGGCAGATCAGTTTGGAGAGCAAATGGGCCAGGCCATGCAGAGCTGTGCAGGCCAGGTCTTCTGAAGGATATTGGCCATCTGGCAGCATTGAGTCCCATGGTTGGTTACTCTGGTTGGGAGTGGGAGAATGTTCTATGTATCTCTCTTTGATATTTTTTTGCCCCGTATTTCAAATTAACTATGATTCATTTTCTTCATGTTTAGTTTTCCATGTGGTTATCTCTTATCTCCTCAAATTGATTATAATATTACTGAACATGGTTACATCCACTTTAAACTTCTATTCCTTGAATGAGGTGCCAACAATGTGTTTCATTGATGCGTCAGAAATTCAGTCTGATCAGTCAGCTCAGTTTTGATGAGACATCTAGGGCATCAAGGGGAGGAAGGACTCTCAGACACCTGGAACACTCAGACCAGACTCCAGGAAGCACCTAGCCCACCACAGGCAGTGCAGCAGGGGAGTTAATTGGATACAAGCATCGAATGTCCAAGAATCCAAATATATTCCCTCCACACTAAGGAAAATGAGAGAATAACATGATGAAAGGGGAAATTGTCATCTTAGTTTACCATCTTTTGGTCTTTTACTATTTGCAAATATCACCTAAGGCCTCTTCATCACCCATTAGTCCTGCTGAATTCCGGGTGTCTAGAAGTTCTCTAGTGATGTTCTCACTGCAGTACATGCTGTAGAAGAATAGAATTACAC
Source organism: Graphiurus murinus (assembly GCA_004027655.1). Classification (NCBI taxonomy): domain Eukaryota; kingdom Metazoa; phylum Chordata; class Mammalia; order Rodentia; family Gliridae; genus Graphiurus; species Graphiurus murinus. Next base: position 8,627 of record PVLC010007652.1, on the reverse strand, counting down.
TTGTATCGAGACTGTGTCTCAGCATGAATTATCTGTTGGAGAGATATGTTTCATATGAATACAAATCTAGTAGAATATAAAAGCCTTGTGGAGACAAAATATTTGCCATAGCACAATATACTATGTAATTCTTTGGGAAGGAAAGAAAACAAAACTATTTATGCTTTTTCCCCCAGATACATAACATTTATTCAATATAGACTTATTAAATTCTATAAATGCAGATGAATTCTCTGAAAGTGTAAGTACATATGGACCCCGCCTTTAGTCTTCTATATTTCATATTTGCTACCTTAGCTCTGGACACTAATTTGTATCTCGTTTTATAACTCCCAGCCCTTCTAAACTAATCTTGGGATTTTTAGAATTTTATTGGTGCAATATAGTTATACATCTTAGTGAGATTCAAAGTGATACATTCATGTATGCGCATTACATCACTTGATGTTGTTCTATTCTGTTTCTTTCTCTCTCTCTCCTCCCACCTCTCCTCCTTCTCCCTCTCCCTGTCCCTCTCCCTCCCTTTCCCTTTCCCTCTCCCTCTCCCTCCTTCTTTTTACATTGGAGAAGATCAAACCCAGGGTCTCATACATGCTAGGCTAGTTCTCTATCACTGAGCTATAACCCCAGCCCCAGAGTTTCAGTTTTAAAGACCAATTATAATTTTTTTTGTGGTACTGAGTATTGAAACCAGGGTCATTCTATCTCCAAACTATACTCCCAGACATATTTTATTTTTATTTTGAAACAGGGTCTCACTAGATTGATGAGAGTATCACTACTAGCTGAGGCTGTTCTGGAACCTGTGATCCTCTCTCTCAACCTCCCAAGTACTTGGATTACAGGCATGTGTCATCACATCCAGCTCCTTTTTGTTATTCTTGATACCCAATCTGATGACTTAACATTGTCCATTCTACATACTGCTATAATTTTTGTTTGATTGTTTTGTGTCTGATATTTGTTTGTGAAAAAAATATAGTTTTGTTTTATGAACAAATCATTGCTTGGTGTTATACTCTTAGAAGATTGAGCAAATATGATACCCAATATTGTACTCTGACTTTTTCTATGTCCCAGTCACCCTCCATCTCAAAACTCTGTGTTTCAGTGTAAAAACTAGTGCAGTATTCCAGGAAAGATGGAAGGTTGGGAAGAGTCAAGGATAAAATGCAAATACCTCCTGTGTTGTAACCATGGCTTCACAGTTGTCAAACCATGAGCTCACAGGTCACTCTGTGAATTCAAGCATAGTGAGGTCTGGGACCACCATGTCCTGGTGGATGGATCTAATCCAGCACAGGAATAATTTCCAAGAAACTGGAGTCAAGAAAAGAGAGAATGCCTTAGAATGGCCGAGATATGGAGTTGACCCCAACATGCACAGACTCGTATTTCCCCCTTTGAATTTCAATGAAGAAGAAATACTCTTCGAGAAAAGAACAGGGAGGAGATAGTTGTGTAAAGTTATTCTGCAAGTTAGTGTGTTAAAAGAAAGGGAACAAGTTAGAAAATGCAGACAGGGAAGCAAGAGAAGTTTTTAAGCAGAAGACACAGGCATTGGAGAGACATTGGACTCACTTAAGCATTCTGTGTTTCTGCACTGTCCCCCCACGGCTGGAGTCTCAGGGCCTGCTCTGTCACACATGCAAAACCAATCTGCTCCCGTGACATGGAGCATGAAAGTTCATCTCCTAAAACTTTACACCCTATTGAAAGAATATAATAGTGTTAAAGAAAAGCTAATTCTGTGATCCTTTCGCATCGGGCTACAGATGGGATGCCATTTTCAAGGGACATTTTTTTGCCCCAGTTCCCATCAAATAGCTCCTGAAATAGGCATGATACGGCCCCCTTGAATAAAATAAAATACCTTATTTAATTGCCTGAATGACACTCGGGATTGTGCTGCCAAAGCAAGTCCAAACAGGCCCAACCAGAAGCAATATTAAAGGGGGAAACTCGACTAGGAGGCAGCTCCAGCCCTAGCCAGCACTGACAGCCAGCCCAGGCTGATGGAAATGAAAACATCTAGGGAAATGCAAATGAAATCTGCAAAGGAGTCGAAGGGAGAAGAAACCATTTCCCAGGGTAATGAGCTCACTGATTGCAAGGATGGCACCTCGGCCTGACTTCCAGGACGCAGGGAGCCATGAGACACGAAGGGGGCATATTTGGGGACCAGCAAGACGGGAGGTGCATCTTCGTAGCCACATCTGATTCTGCTTCCTGCCTGCTGCCTCGATATGCCCCAATGGTTTCAACATCTTGTGCCTGACTTGGCTTCCTTTGTACATTTCTGCCATACCTGTGGATGTCCTTGGGGTCCAGTGTATTCTTACTAATTGTAACAGCAGTAAGTCTTGGGTCTTCTAGGAGAATCCAACTTTGTGTGTTTATTGAGCCTATCCCAATGTTAAACATTATTAACTAATTACAAGGACACCGACTACCTGTGTTAACTATTGCTGGTCTCTAAAGATCTTAGATGAAGAAAATTTGGAAATTTAAATAATTATGGTTTGTGGAGAATGTGTGTGTGTGTGTGTGTGTGTGTGTGTGTGTGTGTGTGTGTGTGTGTTTTACTGGGCATTGAATCCAGAGGCATTCTACCTCCAAGCTATACCCCCAGCCTTATTTTATTATTTATTTATTTATTCATTCATTTATTTATTATTTATTTTGAAATGGGCTCACTAGATTGCTGAGGGCCTTGCTAGTTGCTGAGGTTGGCATCATACCTGTGATCCTCCTGTCTCAGACTCCCAAGTACTAGGATTACAGGCGTGCAGCACCACACCTGGCTGTGGAGAATATAATTTTTACCTAAAAATATATTAAATTAGGAGGCGGTTATCTTTTTCCAGAAAGTATCTAACAAATGAGTCCCCTCCCCCTCCCCAGGCCTCCCCAGTCCTCTCCAATCCAATCCTCTTCCATAGTCACTAGTTCAGATTCCGTCTGCTGTCATATTTTGCGACAAGAATTTGAGAACAAGCAGTTTATCTGGGAGGTAATCCCAGAAAACATTAAAGGACTGAGAAGGCAAGAAAAGCAACAGAAGAGGCTAATAATGTGTGTGCTACCAGGTAAATCATCACTGTGGCTAACTGGAGTTACTCCCACTAGGGAATTCTGAGAGTCAATGTAAAATACCTGCCACAAAGCGATTCCATCCGAAGGGCCAGACTACTGGACCACTTGTGCACTGGCCTTGTCACTCATTAGTGAAGGGCTTCTGGGGTGGGGTAGTAATTCTCCAGCACATGGGCACAGTAGGGTCCTCTCACCAAGGAAATCCCTCAGGCAAAGAGGGGCAGTTGCTGGTGGTCAACTGCTGGATCCTGCAGTATAAAGCCCAAGGGAATAAGGGGAGGCATTGCTAAATTCATATTCATAATCCCATTGGAATTCTCCCTGATAGAGAAGTAGGAACATGAACCATCTTTCTCTTACACTTGTTATTTTATTTCCTTCTTTTCTACTCAGTTCTCATTTACTATCCAGAAATAGTCTCTGAGAAGTATACTGTCACTTGTATTGAAGAAATATTGAGAAGCAGTTATTAAATGAAGAATCACATTGACAACCTAGGAAAAGTCCCAGGCTGGGGAGATGAAAGGGCCTGTTTACCTGTGCAGATTGCCCTAGCCCTCAGGGGCCCAACTGAGGGCAGGGCTCCAGAATGTGCTCTGAAACCCAGCCAAACCCATCCATTAGAAGGAAAGTTCACACTCTTTTTTCCCACAAAGGTGCTGCCCACTCATCATGTATGTGCCCAGACAAAACACGTATTCCTTATAATTTGCATAAAGTTGGTATTGTATCAGCTGCATGACTATGATACCTATGTCCCAAGGACTTTTAAAACATCGCAACCCCTGCCCTGACTGCAAAGTTTCCTGCAGGAGTTTACCTGGTAGGGTGCAGAGAATGTCACTAAGGTATTATTGCAAAGGAGTGAGGCAGGGGCAATCCAGGTACAAACTCTGTTTCCCAGATCAGAAACAAGAGTGTCCCAGGAGATTCATTCTAGGGCCTCTAAAGAGACTTTTATAGGGTGCCAATAGCTTCAGCTGTGTGGTGCTGAGGATGTTGCACCAGACCAGGGAAATGAACCTCATACAAACTTTTTTTCTTTACATGGATTTTGACAAAGGAGAGTCATAATTTGTTGAAGCAGAAAGAGTCCTGAAATAGAAGTTAAGAAGCAGGAGTATTCCTAGTTTGACCTTAAAATGTTCATAACTTATGAACCAATGATTTCATTGCTAAATATCAGTCCTAGGGAAATAACCTAAAATTCAGACAGGGATTTATACACAAAAATGTTTATTGCAGCACTAAGTGCAATAAAAACCTGGAAACAGCCAAAATAGCTTGTGGGTAAGGTGTGGTTAATTAATGCAATAAATGGCCAAAAAGAACTCTTAGCAAGAGCAGAATATTAGTAAATGAGGAAAACAGATTATAAGGACAGTGTTTAAAACTGAAAGGTGAGGGGACGAGTGGAAAACGGCTGAAGGGAAAGGTGCCAAACTAACATTTTTTGACTCTAGGTAGTTGGATTATGAGTGATTTCTTTTTCTGCTTCTTATAATTTGTGTGTGTGTGTGTGTGTGTGTGTGTGTGTGTGTGTGTGTGTTACTAAATCCAGGAGCATTCTACCTCTGAACTACATCTCCAGCCCCCTTTATAAAAAATTTTGAAACAAAGTCTCACTAAGTTACTAAGACTGACCTCAAACTTGTGATCCTCCTGTCTCAGCCTTCCAAGTACTGGGTTTACAAGCATGTGCCATCATACCGAGCTATATATATATTTTTATTATTTCAATTTTTTTTTCAGATTAAGTCTCTTACAGATTCAGAGAGAAATGGCAAAAGAAAAATAGTATGGCTCTAGCTGAGCAACACCAATTCTAAGTTCTGATACTTGTGTGAGCCCCAGAGCCTTTACGGGGTCCAGCACAGAGATGGCCTGGGTATGTTTGAGTCCATGTTGTGATGTTCAGTGTAGGGTTTCCATGGAGAGGCCAGTGCTTCCCTTTCATATGAAGTAGCACCAAAGTCAGTAAAAAGGAAAGAAAGAGCCTTAATGATAATAACATCTGTGTATGCTGTCTAATGTTAGCTGCCATTAAATTCTGTTGATTTCATGTGCACCCTTCTTTCTGAATGCAACCGACCCTGAAAGATGTGAAGAAATTGAGTTGTGGGGGTGTCAGAGGGAAGTCTTCTCTTGGGGTCATGGCAAACTTAACTAAATATTGCTCAACATAGTGTACCTTTATGGGATACCAGCTTGGGTCCATCAGTGCCATCTCTAGTTGAGGTTAAGGTGAGTGAACAGGAGTTTCCCTGTTCAGTAGAGAAGCAGTGAAGAGCCAGCATTTCTGGCAGAGAATTGCAAGGACAGACAAGAGGACATTGTATAAAAGGACAGAGTAAAAAAAAAAAAAAAAAAGAATAATGGGGAAGGAATGGGAAGGGTCATGTGGCTGTGAAGGATGTACAGTTTAGGGACTCGTAGTGGCAAAAGATAAAACTGAATAGTGGGTTGGAAACAGGTAAGAGAGAAGTTGCAAGTTCCATTAATTAATTAATTAATTAATTAATTAATTAATTAATTTTTTGCAGTACTAGGAATTGAACTCAGGGGCATTCTACCTCCGAGCTACCCCGCCCCCCAGCCCTGTTTTTTATTCTTTATTTTGAAACCGGGTCTCACTAAGTTGCGGAGTGCTTCACTAGGTAGCTGAGGCTGGCTGAGAACCCGGATCCTCCGGTCTCGGCCTCCCGAATGCTGGGATTACAAGCGTGCTCCACCACGCCTGGCTTTGCAAGTTCCATTTAAAATGTGGACACTGTCTCCAAGGTATCAGCAAAAGGGTGACATTAGTTATGTTGTTTCCAACATTGGTTTTCCCGTTGTGTCATCATAAATTTTTATATTTGCATCTCACATTTACTCTAATTTCTTTTCTTGTTATTTTAACATGGGCACACTCTATTAAATTTAAATATACTTATTTTACCTTCACCCTAAATAACATAATGCAGGCTTAATGTGCTAGATAGACTTCCTAATATATTTAATAGAATATTGTACCTATTAAAATAAAAGTACTTCACCCAGGCACCATCTTAACTGATATTGCATACACATACTGGAGTTGGGAAGTGCTATTACTGTTGGCTTATTCATTTATCAACAATTTTGAATACCTATGATATGCCAAGAAATGAAAAAGAGGCAGCAGTAAAGACAATGACAACAATTATGGCACCGTGAGATCGTGATACTGTTAGATGAGTGTATTGACAGATGAACTATATTTTTAAATACTCATGTAGAAATACTGTGAAAAGTGGTTTATTGGCAATTAATAAAATAAAAGTAGAGATGGAAAGACTTGTTAAAGGTTCCTACAGTGGCCTAATAGGATGACGGTCATAATGTGATGAAGGCTGATCTAAGGCACTGGTACAAAAAAGGAGACACATGCGACACATTTTCATACAGTAAACTTCAGCAGGCTTGGCGAGCAATTTGATGCATGCTCTCTCCTGGGGGATGGCAAATGAGGGAGGCAAGCAGGCGGATGAAGCATTTGAGTTCTCATGTTTTCTTCTTCCCTAATACCCATGGACCTCAGGGAGGTCGTCTGGCTCAGCCTCCTTCAGATGTGTCTTCCTGTACTGCGGAGCCTGGAAAATTAACAACTGCATGTTCCAGGCTGCCTTGCAATTAAGTCTTCAGTAGGTTCAAACAATGAAATTTACTCTTTCAACACTATGACTTGGAAATGAGTTCAGTAAGGGGAAAGGTATGGCAGGGAAGCAGCCATTATTTTTTCTGGAGTGGACCTGGAAGCCACACCATGGCTTCAATCCCATGCCCCACAAATACTGCTGTGTGGTTGTGATCCAAGGGTTGGAAGTTGATTCAGTTGTTTCCTGATGCCCCTTCTTGCCACACGAAGCAGTGGGGAAAGCAATTCTCTTAATAGATCAGTTTGATGTTGTCACCCTAGAATCATTTCTAGAGGTCCAGCTGGACCCTGCCCCTTTAGTTTTCTCAAGGATTTTGCAAACACCCAGTCCTCTTTATCAAATCCTTCTCTTTTCAAAATAGTTAGAATGGTTTCTCTTTTCTACCTCTGCATCCTAACTGGTACCACCAGTCAAAGTCACATTCGGTCAATGTCTTACAAAACTAAATATTTGTATGTGTGTATATGCATGTGAATCCTTTATACTCAGACTGCAAGGTTTTGGGCACTTGGCTGTAGTAAACTTCTCATATCTCACAGACAATGCTTTATATGTAGCAACTAACATTAAATATATTTTGAAGAATTCACTACTTATCCTCTCAATTCTGGTTCCAAAAATAAAGCAGGATCACACGAAAGAAAATATTATTGATGCAGGGGACAAAAGTCTTAGACCTGCTGGCTCGAAAATGACGTTCACTTCTATAGGTATAATCCTAGCTATCAGAGAAGAGAAACCTCCTGTTATTTAACCATCATGGTGACGTTAGATTGAACCATAGTGGAGATGCTGGGAGAATACATGAGAGACTTTAGTTCTCTGTGAGGCCTGTGATGCATCTTTTCTGAGAGAGGAAGCTTTTCAGGGGGCTAACGCCTCTGCAGTGCTGAACTTGTCTAATGAGCCTGTAACTGCCTAGGGCATGGGTTACGTACCCTGGCTACCCACTAGAATTCCCTACTGGAGCTGATGACCTGCCCTGCCCTCAGAGATTATGATTTATTTCATCTGAGAGGGGTCCAGGAGTCACTATCTTTAAAAAGGCCCTAATAAGTCTAATGTAGGAGTGTTGAGAACCACTGAGCTAGTGTTCAAATATTTTGCCATAGAGGCAGTCATAGGGCTTTTTTGTTTGTTTGTTTATGATTTCTTACATCTCCACTGCATTTATTTTAGGTCTATATTTTCATTCACGGCATTTTTCACTTAAACCTTCTATTTTTCTATTATTTTTTCTTTGATCAGTTTTGTGAGGAAAGTATATATTACTAATTATTTGGTTTTTTATCCTATAATTTAGCTGCATGACCCATATTTTGCCATATGACTTATTTAGTTTCATTTAATTCTAAATATTTTCTAATTCTTATTATTTAATTTTTGACCCAATTAATTATTTTTCAAAATATGTGCATATGTCTTTTTAAAAGCCTGTTCATGGGTAGTTTGGGTTATCTCTTATTTTTTAGTATTAATCTTTTTTCTCCCTCTAACCAACATCTCTGTTATTTCTCCCATTCTCCAGAACCTGGCAACCACTGTTCTATTCTCTGGTTCTGTGAATTCAACTGTTTCATTCTTTATAGCTTCTTTTTGTGTAATATCTTATTTTACACAAATTTTACATATATATCTTTGCATTATTTTCCTGATTTTATTAGTTGCTTGTGTGTGTTCATTTATAGATTACTAAGCTTCTTTAACCATGTTGTGAAACTGAATCTCACTTTCTTTCTGTCTTGCTATGGGACAGCTCTCCCCTCTTCTGCATGTACCCCAGTCAATCAGATGCTGTCTGTTACTAGGGCCTCACAGAAGTGTGCAGATGCTAGTGCCATGCTCTTTTTT
>PVLC010007651.1:0-62218 GCA_004027655.1 Graphiurus murinus | reverse complement strand
AAAAATCACAAGATGAAATATTATTTACGTGTTTAGACACATACTTTTGTGTGTGTGTATTGGGGATTGGGGACTGGGCCTAGGGGTATTCTACCTCTAAAATAAATAATTCTTTATTTTGAAACAGGGTCTCACTAAGGTGTGGAGGGCCTCAATAAGTCGCTAAGGCTGGACATGAACCTGGAATCCTCTTGTCTAAGCCTCCCAAGTACTGGGATTACAAGTGTGCACTGCCATGCCCAGCTCTAGACATATACATATTTTCAAAGAGTAATTTTAGAAATTAAATATAATGTTTATGAATCCAGCATGGTCTTTACTTAGGAATGACAAGAAAGTTGCTTTCAAAAGCTAGTAAAATGCAATGAGTAAATAACAAAGAGTAAAAAAGTCAGTTGTTGCTATTAGGCTTAAAATGCAAAGGCAGAAACAGAACTATAACTGAACATCATAACATTGGGAAAAAGCTCAGAAAGTCCTGTAAAGACACTGTCCTTCTTACAGAGGTAAGAAGGCATACTATGAGCAGCATGTTGAACTTTGCTTATGCCAAGACAATCTGCTCCTGTGTATGACTCTGATCCATGTGCTTGTTCTGGTCCTGCCTTTCTTGCTGAGGATCACTGTGACTTCTGACGGCTCTGTGCCCTGGCCAACTTCTGAATCTACTCTTCTATTCCTGGACTTTTGCTGACTATTTGAAATACTCTAAATCTTAGAATTTATGTGCTGTTTAGCATATCTATTTGACCTAAATTGTTAGATTTTTTTCTAGTGTGAAGTGTATGGTTTGATGCTCATTCATTGCTAATTGGCTTTGGCAAAGCAGCCACCCTGAATCCAAACTTAGAACTTAGCTTAACCTTACTTAGGCAATTTCCTGATAAATTCCTGAGTGTTACAGCCTTTGAGTGTTGAAAGAAACTTGTGGAATTTTGGAGAGACACAAATTATGTGTGATATGACTCACTGGTAGTAGGACGTTGTGGTCCCACTGCATATAACAAAGGAGACAGAGTGAGGGATACAAGAATAAAGTAGAAAATATAATCAAGTAGAATAAGAGTTTAAGGAATTATAGTAAAAAGATAATTAAAATAAAGATACTGAAATAATAATTGGATCTAAAATAATTTAGATCCAAAGTAAAGCAGTGACTTGTCCAAGATCATAAGTAATTTCTTGATGGTAACAGGTCTTGAATTTAAATTTACTTACTCTGGATTCTGAGACCAGTTTCCTCATTTATAAAATAAGAATTGCGAGCCGGGCGTGGTGCCGCACACTTGTAATCCCAGCATTTGGGAGGCTAAGACAGGAGGATACAGGTTTGCTGCCAGCCTCAGCTACTTAGTGAGGCCTTCTGCAACTTAGTGAGACCCTGTTTCAAAATAAAGAATAAAAAATAGGGCTGGAGGTATGGCTCGGAGGTAGAATGCCTCTGAGTTCAATCCCCAGTACTGCAAAAAATAAAATAAGAATTGCCATTCAAAGTATTTTCAGGTTCCATGCTATAGATGAAAGGATGCAGCTTTTTGCTATATCACCCTCTTTATGAAGCCCAAAAGAATCTACTTTTTTAATAAATGCAGATCAACAGAAATTTGTATTATGCCAAGATTCTAGTATATTCCTAAAGATACATGTGTAGGTTTCCAACATAAATCAAATATATAATATCTCCTAAGTTGAAAAAATTAAATTTGTCATTAAGCTGAAGGGAATACTTTTAAAAAAATGGCATTGGCTTTTTTTTGTGTGTGTGGTACTAGGGATTGAACTCAGGGGCATTCTACCTCCGAGCTATACCCCCCAGCCCTATTTTTTTTTTTTTTTTTTTATTCTTTATTTTGAAACAGGGTCTCACTTAAGTTGTGGAGTGCCTCACTAGGTAACTGAGGTTGGCCGTGAAACCGAATCCTCCAGTCTCAGCCTCCCAAATGCTGGGATTACAAGCGTGCACCACCACCGCCCGGCTGGCATTGGCTTTCATATGCATACCACTTAGAAACATTTCTAAATAAAAAGCAAAACATTTCCTTGCAGCCAGGCGTGGTGGCGCCCGCTTGTAATCCCAGCATTTGGAAGGCTGAGACCAGAGGATCTGGGTTCACGGCCAGCCCTAGCTACCTAGTGAGGCACTCCGCAACTTAGTGAGACCCTGTTTCAAAATAAATAAAAAATAGGGCTGGGGGTATAGGTCTGAGGTAGAATGCCCCTGAGCCTGAGTTCAATCCCCAGTACTGAAAAAAAAAAAAAAAATTTTTTTCCTTGCAAAGTTCACATTTATGAGTTTATATTCATTGTTACTACAGAAGGTAACTAATGCATACATGTACATCTTGACAAATATAAATACTGTGATTTGTTATGCTTCTCCTCTGCCTTAAGGACACATATTATATTCAACATGTAAAATATTCTAAATGACTCAGCAAAGAATAAAGACTATGTAACTTTTCTATAACAATTGTTAAAAATTTTATAGTTGGGATTTTCTTGTGTGTGTGTGTGTATATGTGTAGTGCCAGGGATTAAACCCAGGGGAATTTTATCTGAGCTATAACCCCAGCCCTATTTTATTTTTATTTTGAAAAAGGGTCTCACTAGGTTGATGAGAGTGTCACTACTTGCTGAAGTTGTCCTTGAACCAGCGATCCTCCTTCCTTAGCCTCCCAAGTACTGAGAATAAAGGCATGTGTCACTAGGCTTGGCTCTATAGTTGGGATTTTAATCAAAGTTCAAGATAACAAATCCAAAACATTCAATCTAATGTTATAATACCAGCAAATATATAAACTTCAGGAAAAATAGTTTTCATTTTTAGTTTCTTTATTGATACTTCATAATTTTTCCATTCAAAAGAAGTCAGGAAAGATTACTGTTTTGATTTTCAAAATTTCTTCCCAAGCATAGTCCTCATGTTGCATATTAAAAAAAACTCAGTCATTATTTCAGCCTATATTTTCTTCCTAAAATTTTAGCACATATGAATAACTAAATCTATTGTGCAAGTTTAAGAGGGCAAGAGCTTTTAAAAATGTAACTCGATATTTTTCTACCAATAATGTAGTGGTGGAGAATTTAAATCTACATAAATATTTTTGAAGTCAAACTTTAAATGTAGTTCTTACATGGGCATATAACAATACTAAGTGTATAAAAAAAAGTTGCTGACAGAAAACTAATGCTAGCACTTGAATTAAGTATAACTGAGTCTAGCGGGGTGTGGTGGCGCACTCTTGTGATGCCAGTACTTGGGAGGCTGAGACAGGAGGATCGCAGGTTCGTAGCCAGTTTCAGCTACTTAGTGAGGCCCTCCACAACTTAGTGAAACCCTGTTTCAAAATAAAGAATAAAAAATAGGGCTGGAGGTGGAATGTCCCTAGGTTGCTAAAAGTCTCATTCAGTTACTGAAAAAAAAAAAAAAAAAAGTATAACTGATTCTAACAAGCCCTAAATTTAGTTGGGAAAATATGCTTGAATTTTATTGAAAACAAAAAGATTACATAGCAACCCGGGCGTGGTGGCGCACGCTTGTAATCCCAGCATTCGGGAGGCTGAGACCAGAGGATCCGGGTTCGCGGCCAGCCTCAGCTACCTAGTGAGGCACTCCGCAACTTGGTGAGACTCGGTTTCAAAATAAAGAATAAAAAATAGGGTTGGGGGTATAGCTCGGAGGTAGAATGCACCTGGGTTCAATCCCCAGTACCGAAAAAAAAAAAAAAAAAAAAAAAAGATTACATAGCAAAACTATATATGTTATTTTCTATATGCCAAGTGTTGTTCCATGTGCATTACATATATCAAACTTATTTAATCCTAAAAACAACCCAGAGGAGAAGTGTTACTATCTCTATTTTATAGATGAAGAAACTGTTTAAGTGACTTGTGCAAGGTTTTAGAGATACAAAGTGAAGAGCTATAATTTAAATTGGGCAGAAATTCGTTCATGTTCTTAATCTCTTGAATTGCACATTTTATATGTTTTATATTTATGAAATAATTATTTAAAATTTAAATAAAATGTTGGTAAAAGCTGGATGTGGTGGCACAAGCCTATAACTCCAGTACTTGGAAGGCTGAGACCAGAAGATTGCAGGTTTGAGAACAGCCTCAGCAACTAAGTGAAACTCTCAGCAACCTAGAGAGAAGCTGTTTCAAAATAAAAAATAAAAGGACTGAGGGTGCAGCTCAGCAGTAAAATGCCCCTGGGTTCAATCTCTAGTACCATAAAAGAAAAAAAATCATTGGTAAAAATTATTTGTACTACTAAGAAACTACAGAACAGCATAGTGACTTACTGCTGTTAAGTTAATAATCTTAGAAATTGAAAAAACTAGACAAAACAATTGTTGGTAAATTGAACAAGGCAAAAGAATTGAAAAACTTTGTATTGGATTGCTAAAAAAATAATGGTGGCATCAGGGTTAAATAAAAATGTCCTAGTTGAAATTAGAAGCCTTTAAATTATTTTAACCAGAAGTTACTAAAAATCATTGAATGGACAAAACAAGGAAAATATTTTTAACAAACAAACAAAAATCTTTGAACACTGAGGAAATGTCTTCTGTAGAGACTACAAATTTTACAGAAACATCAAGTTTTATCTCTGGGTTTCCTTGATAATGTTTAGTATTAAAATGCTGAAAATTTTTCCGGTATTAACATTTTTTTTTCTCAATGTACTATTTCAAAGAAACATTTCCTTTGCTAGTTTGAAAGATAAACTGTGCATTCAAGTATAATATTACCTTGTGATGTATAAGAGAAAACAAAACAAACTCTTTTCTTACAGAAGTTTCTTGAGGATTTTTGCATTATTTATCAGAATATCCCCTTTGCTTGAAAGAATATTTGTCACAGAGTACATTTAAACACTGGTAAAAGGAAAGAAAGCATATTTTTATTCAAAAAACTACTAGCTGATGATTAGTAAAAATCAAATAATTACTCAAGGGGGGAAAAAAAAACCTCTGAAGTTAGAATACTTGCACAGCACTGGAAACCCTTAATAATTTCTAAAATGTTTTACAGAACGAAGTGCCCAAATCCCTTAATAAAGTTCTCTTCTTGGTCAAACACAGATAGTAATATTTTTATGGATCCTGAATTCATAAAAATCATTTGCATTAGTTTACACAGATTTTTTTTTTCTTTTTTGGGTGGTACTGGAAACTGAACCCAAGGACATTCTACCTCTGAACTACATTCCCAGTCCTTTTTGTATTTTGAAACAAGGTCTCGCTGGGTTGCTAAAAGTCTCATTCAGTTCCTGAGGCTGGTCTCAAACCTGTGATCCTCCAGTCTCAGCCTACCAATTACTGGGATTACAGGCTTGTGCCATCACATCCAGGAAAATAGATGCTATTCTGAAACCAGTAATTTTTTTTTCTGCTAATCACTAGGAAATTTTTGCCTTTTTGGGCAACAGTGGCAATGTATCTTAAAGGTATTTTAAGAACTACAGAGCATCTATGCTGCTAAAAACTCTACATCTTTTAAAGACTAGATGTTTAATGTAGGCAATTCAAAGCAGTATATACATTATTTAAATCAAATGAAAAGACTTAAAAGCAAAAATCAAGGTCAAATAAATAATTTTAATTTTAAACCACTGAAACTTAGCTCACTAAACTATCTTCTGCTTCTACTTTTTTTATCAGTCTAATATTGTTTTCATGACTTGAGTTCTAGACATAGAAAAATGATATATAAAGTAAGAAAATTATTTATTAGCATGCTACAACCATTTTGTTTGTTTGTTAATTACTTATTTTGTGGTACCAGAGGAGCATTTTATCTCCAAGCTACATCCCCAGCCCCATCTTATTTTTTATTTTGAAACAGGGTCTTGCTAAGTTGCTGAAGCTGGCCTCAAACCTACGATCCTCCTGTCTCAGCATTTCAAGTATTGGGATTAAAGGCATGTGTCACCATGCACAACTCCATTTTAAGTAAGCTTCAAATTTTTCTTTTACAGTTGGGCATGGTGGCACACGCTTGTAATCCCAGTACTTGGGAGGCTGAGACAGGAAGATCTACTTCATGAGGCCCTCTGCAACTTAATGAGATCCTATTTTTAAAAATAAAGAATTAAAAAAATAGGGCTGGAGATGTAGTTCGAAGGGAGAATGCTCCTGGGTTCAATTCCTGGTATCACACATACACACACACACAAAATCATTAAATTATTTTGGTGAAAAGTAATCTGCCTTGGAATTATGCTCTAGCCAGCAGCTTATAGATGAAAAATCTATAAAAGAATATCCTATTGCATATGACAGGAAAAAATTCATTGTATAAAGCAGGGCATACTTGTTTAATTAGACATGGAAAATTCTCCTGATTAGGCAGGATTTAGAAGTAGGAATATGAAACAGAGACCACCTTCTTTCTTTCTTCTGATTATAAGGAAAGAGAAGAATATGGTCTACAGTGCTCAATTAAAGTAAGAAAGCACTCTTAACTAGCCGCCTAAATTTTATGGCCTATATATAATGGAGTCTAAGGGTAGCAAAAAACAGCAAATAAATCACCAGGTTTTAAGAACTGGTTGGAACAAAGTGTGTCTTGAGGTTGAATTTCAGAGTGAGAAACCCACAATACTTGACTAGAATAAGAAACAGATGCAGAAGTGTACACAGAATAAATTGCCCACCATGCTTATGTTCTTTTCTATCCCTTCTATCATTAAGGTATTATTTTTGGCAGTAAAAGCAATTTTAAGAATGATTGAGATTTCTAACTTTTCTCTAATCTGTGTATCAGGAAAATAAAGACTGCTGGGCTTGGCTGCCAATTGTATAAAAGCATAATCTTACGCAGTAATTCTCAGTGGCTGATGGGAGAGAGGCAGAGAGTGTGCTTGCCCAGACACCAGAATTAGTGGAGCTATAAAAAGTGATGTTAGGTGTTTGTGCAACCCCTAATATATCAAAAATTGAAGCAAGGGTCTAGGAAGATATGTTTTCAACTGTTATAGATGAGTCTTGTATTTTAGAAACTGTGTCACATTGGCATACTGACAATGCTCTTCAATTTGTCCCCAGACTTAAGAAAAACTCTTCATGGATAATCAATTATTCAGTTAATTTAGTCTATAGTTATATATAAAGTTATATCATATAGCATCACACAACAATGTAGGTAGAATGGACATATAAGAAAGAATAATGAAGAAAAAAGGGCTAGCCAAAAAATTTCAAGAGCAGGGATGGGGGAGGGTTCAAAGGAATTTTCTTTTATTAGCCCCTTCCCCCCAATTATTGAAGAGTATCTGGTAAATATTTTTCTGATAAATTCTACTTTTAGCCAAAAGCTAGAGCAATTGTCTACGAGTAGTTTCACTGTTTTTTGTTTGCTTGTGTTTACTGTAGTTACAGAAACCTCAAATCCTGATCTCAGAGATACAACCAGGAAATATTTTATTACGAGTTCATTTAAGCCTGCAAACACAAAGGAGAGATAGAAAACCATGAAAAAAGTTTTCTATTATGTAGTTCACTGTCTTCTTAGTTTTCTATGGTTTTAGAATGGTCATCAATGGTTTATATAAACTACTTTAAAGTATAATTTACCCAAACCTTGAAAAAAACAAACTGACCAGCTGGACTGATTGAGGATCCAACATGTTAATGAGTTTTGTTTTTTAACTTAGTACTATTTTTATAAATCCCTCTTTACATATCACTCCTTTTTCTCTGACCTTCCCCCTCTACCAAAAACCCTGGCCTTTTAATTTGCCTGTAAGAGCCACAGAGACAATAATCAATTCAATAATTCAGATTCATATTCTAAACTGCTGCATCAGGTTGGAAAATGCTAACTTTATTCCTTTTTTTTGGTACTGAAGATGGAACCCAGGGGCATTCTACCTAGAGTTCCACTCCTAGCCCAATTTTATTCTTTTGAAACAGGGTCTCAACTAAGTTGCTGAGGACCTCACTAAGATGCTGAAGCTGGCTGTGAACCTACGATCCTCCCATCTCAGCCTCCCAAGTACTGGGATTACAAGTATGTTCCACCATGCCTGGCTTAACTTTATTCTTAAGTTGTCAGGCAAAAATGGATTTTCCTCCTATCACAAAATGACATATTCTTTGCTCTTTTAATTCCTAAAAGAAAAATGATTTTTAATTCAAACTAACTGCTAATATATGTATACATGTATTAAGAAAATGGCAGCAAAAGGATTTTAAGTAAGCAATGAATTAGCATTGGTGTAGGAGGATTATTTATATTTTCTCATATACTTTCCCATATAATCCACATTTTCTAAATGAACATTAATTATTTTGATGTTTGGATACAATGTTTTATTTTAGTGACTGATGTTTTCAATATTATTTATTTTTAAAATTTTTTTCCAGTACTGGGAATTGAACCCATGGGCATTCTACCTCTGAGCAACACCCACATCCCTATTTTTTATTCTTTTTTTTTTTTTTTTTTTTTTTTTTTTTTTTTTTTTTTTTTTTTTTTTTTTGTGGTACTGGGGATTGAACTCAGGGACATTCTACCTCCGAGCTACACCCCCAGCCCTATTTTTTTATTCTCTATTTTGAAACCGAGTCTCACTAAGTTGCAGAGTGCCTCACTAGGTAGCTGAGGCTGGCCGCGAACCCGGATCCTCCGGTCTCAGCCTCCCGAATGCTGGGATTACAAGCGTGCGCCACCACGCCCGGCTTATTTTTTATTCTTTATTTTGAAACAGGGTCTCACTAAGTTGCAGAGGGCCTCACTAAGTAGCTGAGGCTGGCCACAAACCTGCTATCCTGTCTCAGCCTACTAAGTACTGGGATTACAAGCATGAGCCACCACACTCAGCTTCAATATTATCTAAATGCCTAAATTTATGAAAAGAGGCATTTTTACTTCAAAGGGGAAAATGAAAACTAAAACAAATGAAAGTAGCATTTAGAAAATTCCCTTTGAACATTCTTCATAAGTATTTAAATCATAAAAGGTCATCCTTCTGAGCCGGGCGTGGTGGCGCACGCTTGTAATCCCAGCATTCGGGAGGCTGAGACCGGAGGATCTGGGTTCGCGGCCAGCCTCAGCTACCTAGTGAGGCACTCTGCAACTTAGTGAGACTCGGTTTCAAAATAAAGAATAAAGAATAGGGCTGGGGGTATAGCTCGGAGGCAGAATGCCCCTGAGTTCAATCCCCAGTGCCGCAAAAAAAAAAAAAAAAAAAAGGTCATCCTTCTGAATGATGTATTTATAGCAAAGCAAGAATTGTGAAATTAAAACTTGTGCTGGCTAAGATAGTATCTAAACATTTTAAAGGGAACAGCCTTACTTTTGTTTATGTTTGCTTTTACAAAATATTTTCATACTTAAGATGATTATTTTCCAAAATATTAAGTTGTAGAAAAGATATTTTGTAAAGCCCCGAAGATTCTGAGGGAAAAAAAAAATCTTGGATAGTTTTTTTTCCCAGTACTTGCTTGGGAGGCTGAGATGGGAGGATCTGAGTTCACGGCCAGCCTCAGCTACTTAGTGAGGCCCTCCACAACTTAGTGAGACCCTGTTTCAAAATAAAGAATAAAAAATAGGGCTGGGGGTGTAGCTCAGAGGTAGAATGCCCTTGAGTTCAATCCCCAGTACCCCTCCCCCCCAAAAAAAAGAATAAAAAATAGGACTGGGGATGTAGCCCGGAGGTAGAATGCCTCTGGGTTCAATTCCCAGTACCACAATAAATAAATAAATAAATAAATAAAAGTTTGTGCTAAATGCTTTAAACATATATACCCACATATATGGGGAGGGCGAACTGAGGATTGAACCCAGGGGCATTCTACCTCTGAGCTATGCTCCTAGCCCTGTTTTTTTTTTGTTGTTGTTGTTGTTGTTTTTTGTTTTTTAAGTTTTGAAACAGGGTTTCACTAGGTTGCTGAGTTTTGCTAAGGCTGGCCTTAAACCTGGTAATTTTCTTATCTTAGCCTCCCAAGTACTAGGATTATAGGCATACACCGCAATACTTGGCTTAAGGACATGTATTTTTAAAACTCTTGGAGCAAAAAATGTATCTAGGAAGAATTTACAATAAAGTGGGAGTTCTTTTAGCTCTATCTAATTTAGTTATATGACAGAAATGTTGTTTTGCCAATTTAAATTATATTTTATATAAGCAACCAAAATCTATGCTATTTACATAGGAAGGTACTATGCTTAAACAGAACACTGATGAAACAAAATATGATAGCCTAAAATATGCAGGTTGACAATTTTTTGGTATAAAATTTATTCATTCATACATCATATATTTATTGAGTATTCAGGTTTGGATTGAGGCCAAATTTTTTATTATTGTCATACAAAGTAAACTACACAAATTACCAATTTTATTATAAATGAACTCTTATTGTATTATGGTTTCAAAATTATATCTAAATACCTCTCAAAAACAAATATATTCTGAAGTAACTATTTCTTTGTCAATGTATTCTGTATTGGAAAACACATATCATAGCCAATAACTGAATGCCTTTTTTTTTTTTGGCAATACTGGGGATTGAACCCAGGGGCCTTCTACTAACAGCTACACCTCAGCCCTATTTTTTTATTCTTTATTTTGAAACAAAGTTTCACTAAGTTGTGGCGGGCCTTCCTAAATAGCTGAGGTTGGCCAGGAAGCTGCAAGCCTCCCGTCTTAGCCTCCCAAGTACTGGGATTACAAGTGTGAGCCACCATGCCAGGCTCTTATTTTCTCATTTTGAAAAAAAAAAAAAAAAAATACTAAGCTTTTTCATTTATAGTATTTTCAAAGAATACCAAGCACAAGACATATATAGATGTTTCTGTACCTACAAATTCACATCTATGTTAATACTGATGTTGATTTGGAAAAAGTCTCTGATCTTAATGAGATTAGACAAAGAGGGAGGTACTTCACCATAAATATCATTATTATTAAAGATGCATCTTCTCTTAGGTCCTAGAGTCCATTAGGAAGTGAGGAGTATGAGATGGACTTTGAGACAAAACAAAAAAGTCACCAGCAACTTCACCAAAAATGGCAATGTCAGGGAAACGCTCCTAACAAAAGTGATAGGAAATCACCTAAGAATGTGTGAGTAAATTAATTTCAACTAGCACATTTTGTACACTAATTGTACTCAACACAAGTTTGCTTCTATTCCAAAGACAAGACACTGTGCAACATTATTTATACAAAATATTTTTCAAAAGATTAAACCAATATGGTGACAAACTAAAAAGTGATTGTGTGGAGGGGGAGAATAGGTGGTTCCTGACATAAAAGAGATACCGGAGAACTTTGCTATTAGGGTCATGAAACGTTCCATATTTTGTTTGGTTGATGGAGAACAGGGTTATATAATTCCCAAAGTCAATGAATTGAGTCCAAGAAATGTGTGGGTTTTTGTTTTCTTTGTTTTTGTTTTGTTGGTTTTTATGGTACTGGGGATTGAACCCAGAGGCCTCTACCTCTAAAACATGCTCCAGACTTTTATTTTTGTATTTTGAAGTGGGATCTTGCTAAATTGCCAAGGGTGGACTTGAATCTGCAATCCTCCTGTCTCAATCTCCTTAGTATTGGGATTACAAGCATGTGCCACCATGCCCAGAGAAATACGCATTTTATTATGTTAAGTCAACCTTAATAAAAGGATAGGACACCCTCATACTACGGATCAAGCACCTAAAACAGAGTAGGAAAGCCACACAGGTTTTGGAAATCAAAGGTTCACAGAATGGTTTAAAAATGAATAGGTCCTTAGAATTCTACATACCATTACATCTAATATAAATATTTATTCTAAAACAACTTGTTTCTTTAGATTATGTACTTTTCCCTATGATTGACTGCCCTTAGTTCCATTACTCAGATGGTGGAGAACAAATTATTCAAGGTTTACCACATTGTTAATCAAAACAATGAGTAATTAAAAGTCAAGGTTCTGATTATCTTCAAGTCATCTTTTGTGGGACAGCTATGATATAAATATACATTACTAATTCTTTTAACCACCTGTGAAAAAAACAAACATAAAGCAAATTGGCCATTTACAACCAAAAATATTGGATATTGGCACAGCACTAAACTTAGCACTTCCAGAATGAACTGCAAGGATAGCATTAGAGTTCAAATAACTCAAAATGTTGATTTCTCAATCATTTCCCAGTTTCCCATACCTCCCCCAAAGAAATTAACTTTGAAGAGTTTATTTGATTAAGCAAAATTTGAAAGCAGAGGATTAAAAGGTGAAAAAGGTGGTGCAGAAATTAGCAGAGGTGGCACTACCTGAAAGCTCATCAGAAAGGGGAGTGAGAACAATATCAGGCAAGAAGGGTTTGGAAGTATGGATCAGAACAGGAGCACTTTTAGCACTGCGTATATAGGCCGATGGCAGAGCACATTCACCAATGGATCGGCTTCTCATGGCTTTAAAAAAGGAAAAGAAAGAAGTGGGGAAGGAAAAAAGAAGAGTGACTATAATGAAAGGCTTGTGTCACAGAAAAAGCAGCAACAGAGAAAACTAAAAGATACAAAGGAAGGAAATCTTAAATTAAAACATTTCAGCAGGGCAAATACTGGCAAGCTGTAAGAAAAGAAATCAGAAAACACACATTTTTTAATGTAAATTTTTTGATGTAAAGCAGGCAAATGCTTTTATTATTAGCAATTACAATGGCATAGCATTAAAACAGCAGACACTTTTTAGCACAATGTTCTCAAAACCAAGAATTGAGAAATTTGTTGTATGCAAACACTGAAAGGTATTCATTATTATTATTTCAAAGAAATTTCTGGTACCATAGTTGGGCATTTCTCTAGGCAATTCTGAGCCATTCTTCTTAATGAAGTTGAATTCTAAGAACAAACCATTCCTATTTTCATACTCTTCCCCAAAGTTTCCAAGTCACTCATAGGTCTATTTTAGAAAATTTTATGTAAGTCATAATCGAAATGATTAACTCTCATGGTTAGCATCTGTTCCTGGTAGAAGAATGCTTAATCAAATCAGTATCTCTTGCTCATAATAAAGTATAATACTATAATTAAAATTTTAAGTAGAAACATTTATAGAAAATAGAATTTACAATCAACATTAAGAATCAGGTTCTTGAGAAAAAGATAATTTTGTGCTCATTCATATAAAAAATTTAGAGATGAATTTTTAAGGATAAAGATTTTAAATTCCTTTTTTAAAACTGTACTTATATTTTTTCTCTCTCTCTTTTTTTTTTTTTTTTTTTTTTTTTGTGGCCTTAGAGATTCTACCTCTGAGCTATATCTTCAGTCCATTTCATTTTTTATTTTGAAACAGGGCCTCAATATGTTATTGTGTGCTGGCCATGAGCCTACGATCCTCATATCTCAGCCTCTCAAATATTAGGATTACATGTGATAATTTCTTTAAGAGTCACTAGTTGACAAAATTAAAGATAAATTTTAGTTCACTTAGAAATAAATTAGTAATTTGAACTTCTCAGAGAGTTGAACTTTTAGTGAAGAGATTACTAATTAAATGAAGTTTTATGTATGACTATGTATGAGAAGACTTAAACAATACTGCATAATATCCAATATAACAGTGAAAGGGGGAAAAATAGTTTGAATGTTAATCTCACTTCAAAATCCTGGGGGTTCTTGATTATTGGAAACAGTTCCCTAATGCCTAAATTCCTTAGCTTGTTATACAGGCCTTTAAGACTTGGCTACAATCAACCAGTCACTAAGACTTTAAATGTCCTTCCATGCTGATGCCACACAGAATTTTATACTCTTTCCTAAAAATTTCATGCTCTTTTATCATAGCATCATGGCTTTGTGTGTTGATAATGTCACTGGTTTTCGTTTCTTCCTAACAAACTCCTTCATAGTTGAAATATCATCTGACTTAAGCAGCTCTTTTTGACCCTCCTGTACAATTTTAAACTTATTGGTCATAAAGCAATAAATAAGAACTTCTGCTTTTGCAAAGTTTATAATCTATTTTTTGTGGACTGTGTATTTTTATGTTAGCCTTCTCAACTTTTCAAATGTAAGATCTGTCCCCTCCTTGAATCCTTACTACTTGGCACATAGGAGCTCAATAAATTTTTAATTAATAGTGATAGTTGGGTAGGAGTTTAGCATAATCATTAGAAAAACAAAAGCTTCAGATTGTGAAGATACTGAAGAGAGAAAAAAACTCATTAATTTAACAGTATCAATTTAGTTTATAATTGAAAAACTAACCATGGACTTTTTTTAAAGTTATAAATATTGGCAAAATATAAAATTTTTAAGAGTTATCGTTAGGTACATCTATGTGCAGCAAGATGTGAAAGACTGGAATAATTAAGATAATGGCAACTATTTGCCATCAGTATATGGGTTGCCATATAATGTTTTAAAGATAAGTATACTTTGCCTGGTGTGGTGATGCATATCTGTAATCCTAGTACTTGGTAAGCTGAGACAAGAGGATTGCAGGTTCGAGACCAGCCTCAGCAACGTAGAGAGGCTCTTAGCAACCTAGTGAGACCCTGTTCAAAACAAAAAATAAAAAGGGCTGGAGTGTAGCTCTGAGGCAGAATGACACTGGGTTCATTCCTCAGTAACACACACACACACACACACACACACACACACACACGTAAGTGTTTAAAAGTGAACCCATATACAAAATGTCAGAATCTGACTCTATTTGAATTCTTGTTAGC
This sequence comes from Graphiurus murinus, assembly GCA_004027655.1. Lineage (NCBI taxonomy): Eukaryota > Metazoa > Chordata > Mammalia > Rodentia > Gliridae > Graphiurus > Graphiurus murinus. Next base: position 47,539 of record PVLC010007651.1, on the reverse strand, counting down.
TTCTCCTTCTTGTGAAAGTGACCAAGAATGTTACAATCCAATTTGAAACAATAAATATGTTGGTGTTAAGATAATCAATCATTAAAACTTGACTAAAACACATAAGCAAAACAAAGAGCTACTTATTAGGAGGGTAAAGTACCTTCTGCAGTTATAAACACAATTTTTAAAGTTAAGTGGAATCAAGTATTAGATTCCACAAGTAAACTATACACTTTTCTTTTTTCCTTGGCGAGTAACAATTCCTTCTGCTCCTTCCTTCCCACTACCAACTTAAAGGAGAGGATTGGGCATTTCCCTTGGAATTTTTTCCATATTTGCAGTGGCATATATTTGTGTCATAATTCTGAATGAATTCTTCAAAATGCACCCTCTTTTTGTTACTAAACTGTGTGTTTATGCATAACCAGAATTCCATCAAGTGCCACACAACAGTCCAAAGCTTACTGTAGAAATTATTTACAATTGACTATTGATATCTTTTATGATTAATCCAAACACACATCTCTGTATAGCTACTAACATTTCTGTTACTGGATATATTCCTAAGCCACATGCATCAGTGATCTTAAATCTATGCTTTATGTACATAGAAGGATAGGATGAAAAATATAACATCAAAAAGTAAAATCAGATTTTCAAACTCATGAGCTTGTCTATTTGGAAAGCATCCTATTTTCTGCACCAAGAAAGAAGGGAAGAGGAGGGGAGGGAGGAAGGGGGAAAGAAGGAAGGAAAGTGCTCAACATAAATTCACCTTGGACCATACAGACTACATTCAAGACTGTAAGCTTCATTCTAAAATTTCCATATAGTAAAGGAAATTCATACACAGCAAAAGTAACAGATCACTAAAAGTAATTAAACATATGATTAAACATAAAGAAGACAAATCTGGCATTTCCCAATTTCCAAAATATACATACTTCTCCGAATTTATAATTATATAAAATTTAAATTTTCTATCTATCTATCTATCTATCTATCTATCTATCTATCTATCTATCTATCTTCCTGTTCACTGGTAGAAATACCCTTTAAAGTTGCCAGATTTAGGCCTATTATTATTACTGTTATTAATATTTTGTGGTACTGGGAATGAAACCCAGGGACCTTCTACCTCCAGGGTATACCCCAGACCTATTTTATTTTTTATTTAGAAACACGGGTCACTAAGTTGCTGACAGCCTCCCTAAGTTGCTAAGGCCCATTTTGAACCTGCTACCCTCCTGTTTAAGCCTCCCAAGTAATAGGATTACAGGTATATGCCACCACATCTGGCAATTAGGCCTATTATTATAATAAATATAAACTAAAAGCAAAATCTGAAAAGCAGTGATGAATTTACTCCAAAAGTTCAACACTAGGTTTTAAATAATAACTGCAAATAAGTTACATTGTTTTTCATGAATATGTTCTAAATTTCTAATTTTACTGCAACCTCCTTTAATATTTGATGGCATAAGCAAAACCTTAGGTATATTCTTCAAAAGAATACTTTAAAATTTAAATGGGTTAAACATTATGATAAAATTTCTCTTAGTAAAGTCATTCTGAGTATTTTGGAAAAAAAGGATTATGTTATGTTTAATATTTTTTAAAGGCAGGCAAGTTGCCTATACCTTTATTAAGTGAAAAATAGCTGATAAATTCACTTAGATTCTGGAAGGCAGCCAGTGAAGTAAGTCTTTGCATATCTTATAAAATTATTTATCAACTTTATCATTGATCATATTAAAGTCCTCATGAATTATAAGGACACCAGGCATTTACATCAGTTTATACTACTAGCTTAAACCAAGCTGTTGAAGTTAGTCTCAAAAAGTTACATATTCTAATCATTCCTATTGGGTAATTCAAAGTCATGGGAAAGAACATCATAGTTTCAACAATAAAGAAATCAGATTCATTATTAAAGGGAATACTGAATAAAAGAAAAATACAAAGTAAAGTAAAAAGTGTTACCAATACGGGGTGTGTGGGGGTAGGTACTGGGGATTGAACCCAGGGGCATTCTATCTCCAAGCTATATAGCCCCAACACAATTTTTTATTTTTATTTTGAAACAGGGTCTAGGGTAATGAGTCTGACTACTTGCTGAGGCTGTCCATGAACCTGTGATCCTCCTGTTTCATCCTCCCAAGTACCAGGATTACAGGCATGCACCACTATGCCCAGCTCTGATTTATTTCTCCTAATGACAGTCATAAAATAAATAAGAAATGGGAAATAATACAAACTTTGAAAATAATATAAAAAATTTCACAGGTAAATCTATGGTTATTTCAAATGTCTTACTTTGTTTCAAAAGAATATGTAATTTTTGTAAAATAGATTTTTTTCTTTTTGTGTATATTTTTTACTTTTATTTGGTGCACTGTAATTATACATCATACTGGGGCATAAAGTGATGGAACACGTGTGCACAGCTCTTGGATCCCATTCCCCCTTTTAGGTTTACAGAAAAATTAAATGGCAAATATAAAGAGTTCCCATATATTTCCTTCCCTCTCCCCACCACTATCCCCAATTATTAACATCTTAAACTAGAATGGTGCATGTCCTACAATTAATGAGCCAATACTGATACAGCTTTTTTTTTTTTTTTTAATATTGGGATTGAACCCAGGGACATTCTACCTCCTAGCTATACCCCTATCCCTATTTTATTTTTACTTTGAAACAGGGTCTCATTAGGTTGATGAGTCTTACTACTTACTGAGCTTGTCCTCAAACCTGCGACTCTCGTTTCAGCCTCCCAAGTACTGGGATTACATATGTGTACCACCCAGCCTAGCTCAGATTTCCTAAGTATTATGGTTTGGATATAGAATATCCTGTGGAAGAACCCATGTATTCACAATGCAAACTGTTCAGAGGTGAAATAACTGAATCATTAGTGTTCTCATTCCATCAGTGGGTAAAGCCATTGGTGGATTAATAGATTTACTGGGTGGTAAGGTAAGCAGGTAGTATGTGGCTGAAGGTCACTGAGGGTATGGCCTTTGGAGACAATATATATGTCCCTCCTCCCCTTCCCTGGCACTCGTTCTGCTTCTCATTGGCATACCCGGAGCTCCAGAGACATGACCTGGCTTAATGTGGACTGAAACCTCTAGAACTCTGAGGAACCAAATCTTTTTTCCTCTAAATTGTGGTCATCATGTATTTGGGGTTACAGCAGTAAAAATGCTGACTAAAACATTAACAAAAAGTCCAGTTTACTTTTTGTATTGGTGCATTGTAATTATACATCTTAATGACATAGAAGCTGGTAGAGGCATACATGCACACAGCACTCATTTAACCCTTCCCACCCCATTCCCTACCCTCTCCATCCTTCTCATGTTTGGCTTAGTGACTGACTTTGATAAGTTTGTGAATATACATCATGTGCATTACTTTAGGGATCACTCTGTGTTGCGCATTCCATGAGTTTTGACAAATGTATAATGACACATTTCATGATAACACTATCAAAGAATAATTTCATGTCTCTATTCTGTACTCCACCTATTCTTTGTACAAATATAAAAAGGTACTAGATATATATATATATATTGGCCTTTATGAAATGTGTTCACATATATGAAGTTGTCAATAATGATCTCCATAATATGTATGGAGAGTGATAAGGGATAGGCTGGGATCTGGAGGGAAACACCAAGTGCTGATTTTATGTTTCTCACTCTGAACCTCATTATGATGTATAATTACAATGCACCAATAAACACAGACCCACACCCCCACACACCCATTTTAATACACAAGTCTTTTATTCAGTTCTCCAATGTTGAAGTTGGCCAAGGTCTTAATTTTGGTCCCATTAGTAATAATTAAGCAGTTTGCCTTATTCCATTTTTAACAAATAGCTTTGTTTCTTTAATTTGGCTGGGGGGGGTGGGGTCAGGAAGTAGAATCTTAAGAAACTGACATTTTGCAGACCCAGTAGTATAACAAAATGGTAGCAAGACCATCTAGCTACTCCAGAATATCAAGTTTACTAATATGTCATCTAATGACTTAAAAAAAAAAAAAAAAAACCTCCTTAATTTTGAATTAAGAAAAGTTTCAAAATAAAAGAATAAAATAGAGCTGGGATGTATAGCTTGGAGGTAGAATGCCCTGGGTTTCATCCCCAGAAAAACACACACACACACACACACACACACAGAGAGAGAGAGAGAGAGAGAGACAGACAGACAGACAGACAGACAGAATTTCAAGCTGGGCATGGTGGCAAAGCTTGTAATCCCAATACTGGAAGGCTGAGACAGTAGGATCGCAGCCTCAAAAACTTAGTGAGGCTCTCTGTAACTTAGTGAGACCCTATTTCAAAATAAAAAAATTAAACAGGACTGGAGGTGTAGCTCAGAGGTAGAATGCCCCTGGGTTCAATCCACAGTACTACACATACACTTACACACACACAAACAAACAAAAACTTTTTAAACAGAGGAAAAAGTAAAAGATTATAACAATGTACACATGTATGCTTCCACCTAAATTCCAAATCTATTAAAAATTCATCAAGTTTGTTTTGATGAATTTTTGATGAATTTGTGCATGTATGCTTTTGCCGAAGTATTTCAAAGCAAATTTGCAAATATCAGACTCTTCATCCCCTAACTACTTCAGGGTTCATCTATGAGTAAGTTCTTCCTCTTTTTACCAATTCCACCATCACATCTAAAATAATTAACAAAAATTCCATAATGACAAATAGCAGCCAATCCATATTCAGAATTACCAAATTACCATATTCAGAATTACCAAAATTTTGTAACTTTTTAAAAAAATCACATTTCCATTAGAGTTCATGTATTACATTTAATTTTTGTATCTTTAATCTAAAGCAAACCTCATCCCCAACTTTTAAAAAGGGTATCTTTTTGAAGAATCTAGGCCAGCTGTTTCATAAAAGGTACTACATTCTAGTTTTGTTTCCACATCAAGTCATTTAACTTGTTCTATTCCCTATATGTATTATAAACTTGAAGTTAGGTATATAGGCTTAAGAGATGAGCTCTAGATCCTCATTGTAAAGGCATATTTGCACTTTACAACTGTAAAGAATCTGTGGGATGATCCTGGCTATAAGTGATTATCCTATTCTCAAGCAATCTTTTACCTATTTAATGGTTTTAGCACCCATTGATGATCCTTGCTTACATCTATAAAGGTTACAAACTGAGATTTTTCTAATTCCTTCACTCCTTCTATATATACACTGGCTTAATTTTTTTTGTAAAACAGAGTTTTAACTCCAATGCCCCATGTACACAGTTTTTTACTATAATAATAGACTAGTGAATTTTTGATACTTGGACAAGTTGGAATACTCCAAGTGGCTTTTAAACTTATTAAACATGCTCATCTCCCTTCTCGAAGAAGAGCAGCAGCAGCAGCTGGGGGCATGCCTATAGTCTCAGCTACTCAGGAAGCCAAGGCAGGAGGATCCTTGAACTCAAGGAAAACCAGGGCAACTTAGGCTCCATCTCAAACACAAACAACAAGAAAATATTAAAATTACAATCAGAAAATTTTTCAAATCATACTACCACAAAACAAAATCTTTCATAATATAATTAACATGCATGTGGGAGAAATAGTAGCTCTTTGTTGTGAATGGAAGTATAGAATCATATGGTCTCTTTTGGGGGCAAATTAGTTTAAAATAATACAGATTTACCTACAAATATCCTTGCATATCTGTACAAAGTAAACACTACACATAAGTATATTCTGTGCCATTTTAATAGCACAAAGTTGTAAAATATATGTCCATCTTCAGGACATCGGCTAAATTATGGTACTCTCATATAATAAAATAAGATGCATTAAGTTCAACAATTTTTTATATATAGTAATCTTAAAGATAGATCATCATATAGCCAGGCATGGTGGCCCATGTCTGTAATCCCAGAACTTGGGAGGCTGAGACAGGAGGATCACAGGTTTGAAGACAGCCTCAGCCACACAGTGAGACTTTCAATAACCTGGCAAAACGTTGTTTCAAAATAAAAAATAAAACAGACTCAAGTAGCTCAGAGGTTCAAGCCCCAGTACCACACACACAAAGACATATAATTTATAGCTTGACTTCATTTCCTACCACTGTCTTCTTTTCTTACTCCACACTCCACTTCAGCCACACTTTCTTTCTCTTTCTAGAATACCCAAGCATGATTCTGGCTCCAGGATTTGTTTTCACTTTTCCTGCTGCCTTAAATGTACTTCCTACAGATATTTGCTAAGTTCATTCCCTTGGTTAATTCAGGTCCCTGTTCATATGATAAAACAGACTTTTTCTGACCTTCCTTTCAAAAACAGTCCTATTTCCCCTATCCTATTTATTCTCTAGTCCTTTATCCTGCTTCACTTTATCACTTACTATTCTATGTTTGTTGGTTTATCTGTTTCTATGTCTCCCACAACACTAGAATTGTCAGTATCAATACTTTCTATTTGCTTTGTTCATAACTATATCCTCAATGCTTAGAACAGTGCTTCCATACTGAGTACTTCCTTTTTTCATTCAAATATGTAAAAGCCATGTCTCACAATAATGTAAACATTATGCTATATGCCTGTATATGCATAAAGTGAATACACTAAACAAGCCAGAGAAGACTGTCTGACATAAACACCAGAAAGTAAATCATAGCTGAATTCAGGGTGATAATTTTATTATACATACATGCTATTTAAAAGATTAGAAAGATATGTGCCAACATGTTAACAAATGATTACTTGTAAACAGACAGCTAATGGATCTATGCTTCCTTAAACTTTACTTTATAAACTAAGCTTACATTACTTCTATAATCAGGAAAAAATAGAAGTTTAAATAGATTCAAAGTTTAAAAAAATTAAAACTTAAAAAAATCCTTCCCAATACAAAAATATTTTTCTGTAAATGTGACATTAAAATGAAGAAACACATTTCAGATGTAATCAATATTTTCCTTAGAATTCCAAAAAGTAATTGTCTGCCAAACTCCCTATTACATTAAGTTAACACATGAATATCCTTTTTCCTTATATCATTTCTTATTCTGTCCACTTGGCATATACAACTAATACAACTCTGCTTACTTTATAAGCATAAGACTGAAAATGTGATCCCTTTAAAGGATTACAAATTAACCATCATTTTTAATTTTTTTTGGTGTGTGTGTGTGTGCGTGTGTGGTACTAGGGATTCAACTCTGGGGTTTTCTACCTCTGAGCTAAACTCCTAGCCCTATTTTATTTTGAAGCAGGGTCACACTAAGTTGCTGAGTGACCTCCAACCTGGAATCCTCCTGTCTTAGCCTCCCAAGCACAGGGAGAGATTACAGGTATGTGCCACCATGCCCAGGAGAGTTATAATTCTTTTGAAAATTTTAATTACCCTTCTCATGTTCTAGATCATGTCTTCTTTTCAAGCTGTGGTTCTCAACACTTTAGAACTCACTATTTTATAGAAGACATATCCTTACAACAATTATTTTATTTTGGGGTACTGGAAATTGAACCCAGGGGCATTCTACCTTTGAGCTACACTGCAGACCTATTTTATTTTTTAAACAGAGTTTCTCTAAGTTGTGGAGGGCCTCACTAAGTTGCTGAGGCTGGCAGTAAACCTGCAAACTTCCTGTCTCAGTCTCTCAAGTACTGGGATTACAAGCTTGCATAGATTGTAAACCCTAAAATAATTTCAATTCGGTCTTCAGAAGTATTACCATTTTCACAACTCAGATGAAATACCAGAAGCCTAGAAATATTTGATAAATTATCCAAAGTTATCTAGCTATTTAGTGATAAAACAGTGTAAGTTAAGAGATTCTGAGAAAACTCCTTGATTTTCATTGCAGTACTCTTTTGATTATAATTCTCATTGTTACAGACTTCTAAGAGGAAAAGGAATAAAATGTTTCCTAGATCTACAATATGCTCAGTGATTCTACACCTAGAAATTCTTCCTTTAGTACTGTTCCTTCACTAATGTTTCCTGGGTAATAGAAATCTTACCCTTATTTGTTAAAAGTAGCAGGGAACCTAGCCATAGACTCTACCTTGGCCTCGGATGTCTGCCAGGAGAGAACATGAAATATCTGATGGATATTGTGAAGCCAAATCTAAATATATAATTGTAGTACTGGAAATTAGCTACCGTAAATTTCCATGTTTGTGAGTATATTCAACTTTTCACTTATCAGTAAGTATAACAGTTCATTTTTTTCATGCTCAACAGATGCAACTTTATTTTTTAATATGCTTTTATTGGTAATTTGAACCATACATCATACTGAGGTTTAGTGTGATAGAAACAGACATGCACATAGCACCCTGTGTGTTCCCCTCCTGATTCCACTCTGCTCCCTCCCCCTCCATTCATAATACTAAAATTGGGTATTGATAGAGTCACAAATGTACATAGGGTTGTTTGAACTGTTTCCTTCATCAAGTCTCCCCCTTTCCTTCTCCATCTTCCTTCCCAAGTCCTCTTCCGCTATTCTACGGATATCTTTCTTCATTTATCTGGTCTTTTTTGCTTCCCAATTTCTCTCTTGCTTCTACATATGAGAGAAAACATATAGCCCTTCTCATTCTGAAATTGGCTAACCTCACTTAGCATAATATTTTCTAGTTCCATCCATTTTCTTTGGTTCTTCTTTATGGCTAAGTAAAATTCCATTGCATGCAAATACCAGTTTCAAAATCCAGTCATCTGTTCATGGACACCTAGCTTGATCACAGTTTGGCTATTGTGAATTGTGCTGCTATAAACATGGATATGCTTGTATTACTACAGTATTCTGACTTTAATTCTTTTGGAAAGATACCAAGGAGTGGTATAGCTGGGAAGTATGGTGGTTCCATTTCTGGTCTTCTGGAACCCTACATTGATCTCCACAGTAGCTACACTATTTTGCAATCCCACCAACAGTGTAATAGGGTTCCTATTTCCCCACATCCTTGCCAGCATTTATTATTGTTTGTATTCTTGATGACTGCTATTCTAACTGGGGCTAGATGGCATCTCATTGTAGTTTTGATTTGCATTTCTCCAATTGCTAATGATGTTGAATATTTTTTCATAGGTTTATTGGTCATTTGTATTTCTTGAACAGAAACTTCTCAAAGGAAGCATACCAGTTAAGGCTTAAGTTCTATAAACTGAAACAGAGTGCTATTGCTTCAATTCTGTAAAATAGCATTTTAAAATCAGGGATATCTCAGTAAAATAAACCACACACAAAAAAAGTAAGAAAAATCTTAATAGCATAAGAGGATAATATAACAATGTTATTAGACTCTGAGTACTACTGGGATAAAAGGAAGTTTTGCTATAGAAGTTTTTCATTTCACAACAAAAATTGACTGATAAGAAAACTGTACTGATACACACTGTATTTCTCTGGGTAACTCTTGTCACTTCGAGGAGTACGTACCAACAGTCTTTTGGCGCACTATACTCCTTGCTTTTTCAGTTCCTGGGGAGCCTGTGGTTGTTGCGCTTCTCTGCCTCATTGGGGCTTGGCCAGGCTGATCACGACTCCATCCTCTAGAAAACGACTTGTCAACTGAAACTTTCTGAAATTCATGTCCAACTCCTAGAAATGCAGATTTTCAATTTCAAAATCCTGTTACCTGGTTAATAATATCCTCAAATTATGTGTGCTATGTTGCCTCAGATTCTTAAGCTTATTTACAGTAAGCTATAAAGAACAAGATAAATGTTGTATACTCTAAGGCTTTCTGAGCTTCATTTTATGTAAAAATCACATTCCAAAACTTATGCAGAATTTAGAAATTACACCATAAACAATAAATGATTACAAATTCTCAGACATCTACTTACTTTGTAATAGAAATGAAACACTTCTTTTGTGATAAACACAAGGAGACAGGAAATGAACTAACCAAAACCCATCTTGTGGTGAAGGCTACCTAATCTCTACCTGCAGTATTAGCTACTAGGGAAAAAACAGTCTGGAAGCCGGGCGTGGTGGCGCACGCTTGTAATCCCAGCATTCGGGAGGCTGAGACCAGAGGATCCGGGTTCGCGGCCAGCCTCAGCTACCTAGTGAGGCACTCTGCAACTTAGTGAGACTTGGTTTCAAAGTAAAGAATAAAATATAGGGCTGGGGGTGTAGCTCGGAGGTAGAATGCCCCTGAGTTCAATCCCCAGTACTTAAAAAAAAAAAAAAAAAAAAAACAGTCTGGAAAAAAGTAGTTCAGGCACATTCTTAAAACCCAGGAAAAAGAGTTAAGTGTAAAATGTGACTTTCGTGTAATTTTCTACTTAGCAACTTTTTTTTTTTTTTTTTGGTGGTGCTGGACATAGAACCCAGGGGCATTCTGCCTCCTAGCTACATCTCCAAACCTTTTTATTTGAAAACAGGGTCTTGCTAAGTTGCTGAGTGCCTCATTAACTTGCTGAGGCTGGCTTCAAACCTATAATCCTCCTGTCTCAGCCTCCCAAGTACTGGGATTATAGGTGTGCACCACTGCACCTGCCTCTAATTATTAAAAATAAAATACTAGCCAGGCTGTGGGGGTATATGCCTGTAATACCAGTATTTAGGAGGCTGAGATAGGAGTATTGCAGGTTCGAGATCAGCCTTGCAACTTAGTGAGACTGTCAGCAGGACAGCAAAATAAAGGGCTAGGGGTGTAATTCAGGTAGAATGCCCCTAGATTCAATGCCCAGTGTAAAACCAAGATCATATCAAATAAGATACTAACAAACTAAGGATTATAAAAAAAGTACTAATGATATAATCATTATGCTACTGCCCCCGCCCCCTTTTAACATCAAATACATATTTTACACCTAAGGAATGTTTTCTTTTAATTAAAACTAAGAAAATACTTTCAAGGATTTTCTTCCAAGCCAGGCATGGTGGTGCACACCTGTAATCCCAGTACTTGAGAGGCTGAGACAGGAAAATGGCACATTCAAGGCCAGTCTCAGCAACATAGCAAGGCCCTCAGCAACTTAATGAGATCTGGTTTCAAAATAAAAAATAAAAATAGGGCTGGGATGTAGCTCAAAGGTAGAATGCCTCTGGATTCAATCCCTAGTCCCACACAGTTGTTTTTCCCCAAAACAGTTACTGCATACTTTTAAAATTGAATAAAATGAAATACTGTTAGTTCAAACTAAAAATTGCTTATGTTAAAAAAGGAATGGCATTTTGCAAATTTCCATTTTGGTTAATTATTTAAAATAAAGTATTTAAGATTCTAAATTATTTATTTGTTTTTAGTTAAATACATATGGAACTTTTTCTTATTAAAATCACTGCTGATTTTAAGTTTTTTTAAGAAAAGTTAGAGTTATCTGCATGTTTAATTATTGAAAATTTTAAACCGCCAGGGCAAATGAATGCAATAGTAATTAAAGAACATGACTTACTCTCACCCGTATGTTTTTCCCCAACAAACCTACTATTTCTTTAAATAATAAATTTTAAACAAATTTATTTATTTCTTTATTTAAACAAATTTATTTATTTATTAATTCTTACCTTTCCCTTTGTGCTTTTTTTGCTTCTGTTCACTCAGCTTATCCAGTGGCAAGTCACTGAGATCCAAGCTATATAAATTCCTAGCTAAAACTTTAGTTAGTGTCTCCATAGTCAGTGACCACTCAGTGGCCAACTCTTCCCAAAAGGTCAACGATGACAATACCGATAGTAAGTCATCCCAAAGTTCCCGGGAGATGTACACATTTAGATTTGCTTTGATCCAGGCAACTATAAGAGTCTATAAAGACAAATGATATGTGTTTAGTGTGTGACTTCAAAATCTGATAACCAACACTTTAAAACTTACCTAAAAACAAGAAAAATTTTAAATTACATAATATCCATGACTCTTTCTTCATAGATAATACTCATGAAAGTAACTCATGCAACTATTGGTATCTACTATAAATATCCCTTCAACAACTGCCAACTCCTAATACTTAATTCAAACTGAAAAATCTTCCTAGAGTCAAAACTACCTTTCATGCTGCATTACACTAATGATAAACAAAATAAATGCTATTTAAAAAGAGGTAAGTCTCCATAAGTGTTGAAATTGTTACTAAACTAAAAACTCCAAACTATATTCCCAAATTAAATATGAAAATCACCATATAATTTGAAAGTTCTTTTTACAAACATAAAAGGTACTATCTATGTACTTTTATGAAGTATATTTTTGAAAATTATATCTAAATTGAAGATTAAAATTAAATTTTATTGTAAATATGTCAAAGGAATTAAGGGTATTTGGTAATAAATACAATCACAGAATTAAAAAAAAATAGCAGAAACTACTCATCAGCCAGTACCTACTAAGATTTTCATTGAAGATATACTCTCATATTAAAGAAACTAGTCACAAAATAAAAAGTTTAACTTTAGCCAGGCACAGTGGTACACGCCTGTTATCCCAGTGACTTGGGAGGTTGAGGCAGAAGAATCACAAGTTCAATGCCAGCCTGGGCAACTTAGAGGGACACTATTTCAAAATAAAAAATAAAAAGGGATGGATATATAGCTCAGTGGTAGATGACCCCTGGGTTCAATTCCCAGTGTCATACACAAAAGCTTAATTCTACATAAGTTTTACTAAAGTATTCATATTAACTTATTCATGAAATGTAAAGATGAAAAATGAGCATAGTTTAGAGTACAGAATCACAGTAACTAGTGACCTCTCATTCCATCTTTAAACGTACAAACTATAAAAAAAAATAAAAACTGTTTTTCCGCATAACAAGATAAAATTTTATCTTCTGTAGCTTCCACCATTGGGTTAGTTATGACAAAAAGGAAATTAAAAAAAAAAAAATAAAAGCCTAATGAAGCTAAGCTAAAGCATTTTATAGCTTTAAAAGATTATTTTTCACCAACAGAATTTTAGGTAAATCACTAATATCTGGAAAACAGTAATTTAAATGGCTACCTTTATGGCCAAGAATTAGATTTGAGATAGCTTTTGCTTTTGATATTAAGTATTTTATCCATGTATTTACATTTAATGTGTCACCCTAAGAAAATAATTTCTTCTCTATTTTTCAGACCTCTATAGGCTGAAAAACACAGTATGCAATTCCTGTATAATCAATGCTTCAAATTAAGAATCAAGGATTATAAAGCCTATATAAATAGCATAAGAATGAGTCTTGATTATTTACTAGTTTTTCAATACTATGCAACTACTTGAGTTTTTTCCTAACAATCCCAAAGATTTAGAAATTAATAATGTAAACAATCAGCCTACTACTTCTAAAGCCCTCTGCCAGCTTTTTGAAACCATACACAAACAAGCTGCACAAAAGATAAAATTAATAAAACCCTCCTTGTTATAATACTTTTTCCATATACTTTATATATCCTCTACTCTTATATTAGATTATGAGTTTGTACTTAGAGAAAATAGCCTATTTAGATGAGCAGCTTTAATTTAGCTCTACAAAAGCACCTTTAATATGAACTGAATATCTGATTTAAATCTTTCTTCCTCCCAGGTAACAAGCTTAGGGTTCAATAAATCCTCTAGAAGAATACATATTTATCCATCTATTTATCTATTTATTTTATTTTTTATTGCCTGGAAAAGTGGTCCTGCAAGTCGACCTGCCAAGGTCACATTTTTTTTCCCCTGGAACTGTAGAAAAGCTTGTGATGACATCTTCAGTACAGACTCCGTGACTCTGAGCAACACAAGCAGCATCTGTTCCCTTAAAGTAAAAAGATTAATTAATATTTCCTTCTTGTATATTTGCTTTTGGTTAATGGTCAAGTTTCAAATTAATATTTGTTATAAAAAATAGTATATTCAAATAACTCAAATACTGAGTATCTTTGAGAGACTTCAAATTTTAAAATTCAATAAATATTAAAATAAAAATTCCATCTTATCTATCTGGATCGGCCATTTAAAAACCATTTTTCAGACATGATAACCTTGGGTGCTAATAAGGTGATTTTATGTTTTTAATAATGAGCATCTAGGAGAATGAGGGAAAAGTGAAATAAGTATATTGCCTCTGTCCATCCTTTATTTTGGTCACTTTAAAATCTTTTTTCTCTTTGTGTATTGCAAGTCAAGCCAATTTTCACATTCTCCTTACCTTCTTTCTTTCTCCTGGATGATAACTATCAAAACCATAAAACACATCTGATATTTTGGAAACTGATTCAGCCACATATGAAAGAATCTGACAAGGGAATTTCAGTTGGGTATATAACCCTGCTAAAGCCGAAGTACCTATCTCAGCTTCCTTCTTTTTAGCTATTCTAGGCATAGAATTATATGAGACAATCATTAATGAGAAACGTGGCTGAGGCAGCCATAAGTCCCACATCTAGATGTCATAAAAATATCGTAAATTAGCAAACAAACATATGCATTAATTCAAAGAACAAAAATATAAACTGTTACTTTTATAACCTTATGCTTCTAGCTTAGCTTTATGAAATGAAAAGCTACTTGAAATCAGCTACTTATTCAATAAAGCATAGATTTTACAAATAAATCTTATTTGATTTATGGTCAAATCTTAACTCACTCATATCAGATAACTTTTTCACTTTTGTAATACAGTAATTTTAAATAAGAGTCTTATAAATTCAATGTAAATATGTAGATAATCTCCCAAAGTTCTATGACTTCAAGAGAACTATAAAAATTAAGACAGACTCTAAAATTGTTTTCCTCAAAGCAAAAATCTCACTATAACCTGGCTCACCACTGATTCAAAGCATAGAGAAAGAAAAATAGAGGACTAACAAAAGAATGCTTCAATGTAGTATAATTTTTAAAGTCAGATAGAGCACAATTCTAATCTCTGATCAGGAGTCGCTGGCTGTGTGAATGAGTCCTTTGTTCTCTTTGAGTCTAAAAGCTGCCCCAAGTAAAATAGGGATATTATGTACTGCAAGGATTAAAGAAAGACATCTAAAGTGCTTAGGAGCTGGGAGTGGTGGCTCAGGCTTATAATCCCAGTGCTTGGGAGGCTGAGACAGGAGGATTGTAGGTTCGTGGTCAGCTTCAGCTATTTAGTGAAGGCCTCTGCAACTCAGTGAGACCCTGTTTCAAAATAAAGAATAAAAAATAGGGCTGCGAGTGTAGCTAGGAGGTAGAATGCTCTTGGTTTCAGTGCCTAGTACTGGAAAACAAAGTGCTTAGGAAGATAACTAGCATAAAGAAGTATTCCAAACGTTAATTAACTACTATATGTAATTCTATTAACACTGTTAGTAAAAAGTTTTTTTCAAAATAAAGCCACTTTTCCCTATGTAGAAAAATTTAAATTAGGCACATCCTTTGACCAAGTGCTCCACTTTTTTTTTTGCAGTACTGGGGAGTGAACCTAGAGGCATTCTACCTTCAAGCTATATTTCCAGACCTCCTTTTTATTCTTTATTTTGAAACAGGGTCTCACTAAGTAGCTGAGGCTGGTCATGAACCTGTAATCCTCCTGTCTCAGCCTCCCAAGTACTGGGATTACAAGCGTGTGCCACCATGCCAGACGAAGTACTCCACTTTTAAAATGAGTAAGAGGAGGAAAATTAAATACATACAATGATGTTCATCGTCTTCTCCTTTTCCCAAAATAAAAAGAAATCACTATGTGTCTATTATAAATAGGGACTGATTAGAAAAAAGTATGGATCATATGCCATATATATGGCATAATATGTTAAGAAATATAAGAAATACAAAATTATATATATGGCATATGATCCATACTTTTTTCTAATATGTTAAGAAATGTAAGAAATACAAAAACAAGACAACATATATATCCCTTCTAGGGTCTCTCAATTCAGTGGGTTAAACAGGTATTTATACAAGTAACTTATGGATTAAAACAATTTTGATAAGAATTATACAGAGGTACAAATTTAGAATGAAAGGAAAGGGGAAATATGAGTAGGTAGAAAGAGGAAGGTGGATCTAAAGAATAGTTTGGTGACAACAGGGAAAGATGGTAGACATTTGTTCTAAAGCAAAGTTCAGAATGTGCTCAGGAAAAAGCAATTTGATAATGGTTGGGAGCAGGATCCTGGAATCAGACGCCTTATCCATTAGGCCACGCAGCCCTACAGGGAGCAGGATCCTAATGGTTTAAGGGGGGGAAAGTAGGCAGGCTTGATTTATATGGTTTTGTATGCCGGATTGAAGAAATAGGCATTCATACTTTCAGTGAATCATTCATTAATTCATTGACTCATTCATACAAGCATAAATTCATTTTTCCATATAGGTATCCATGTGTGCACTCATTCACTAAGGTGGGAGAAGCCAGAATATGCGTGCTTCAGAAAGACAGTCCAAGGGGTCTTGTGGAAGCCTGATCAAAAAATTTATTTATTTATTCATTCAATAATAGGAGCCTCTACAGTATTGTAAAAAGCCCTGTTCATAGATGCTATTCCTCTAAAAATTACTATACTTGTATACACAATAAAATATGTATATATACAAAGGACAAACATTTTTTACCAAGTCTTTTTGTCCATTGATACTTGCACAACCATGTACCGATAAATGTTAAGAATGCGTTTACACATATCTGTGTGCTCATCCAGAAGATTTTTTATTTCATTTGCAGGTTCAAGAAGAAATATATTTGAAGAGTTGATAATGAACACCTAAGACAAAAGAAATTATTAGCTATTCACAATGAAATCTCAATGGCAAGTTTCTTATTCAAAGACAAATTTAGCTGCTAATCACTAGGTGATCTATAGCAAACTGAAAAGCACTGTGGGTTAATTCTAACACAACTCTATGACCAGTTTAGTATCTGAAATGTAAACTCATTAGATCTATTTTTATGTTTATCTACATCAATATTAAATTACTAGTAGGCACTCAAAACAAACCAAATGCAAAAAGAGTATTTCTAGACTGAGATCTTCGATAGAATAACCTACTGCTGTGTTAAAATGAAAAGAACAATGGACACATACAAATAGTTTAGGATACAAGATGACTCCTAAATCAGGAAGAATTTTCAGAATTCCTCTTTTATTTATATGTGTGTACGTCTGTCTTGGTGACAGGCCACACAAACAGAATGCATTTCATAAAAACTTCTAGTGGAGGCCATCGCTGTGTGTCCTTATCTAAATTCATTATAAGCAACTCATTAGCTGTATGTTGTTACAGAGTACAAAGGTATTATCTTGGTGACAGCTATGTGCAAAGATTCTCAAGGATACACTGGAAGAACAGAATATTTTCTATTGTGAATTTTGAAAATTCAATCTTTTATACCTACAATTATACATTTAAAATTCAATTCCTGATATGTACTGAAATTCTGACCTATATCTACTTGAAATATTTAATGGTTATTTTATTTTTTCAAAATAGAACTGTAAACTGATCCACCTGTAAAACTGCCTGGGTGCCAGCTTGTATGTTTTGTTCTGTGGCTTCCTCAGAACTATTATGAAGAGCATCTTGGTAGGAGCCATTTTTTACCCAACTGGAATTTCGAACATGCTCAGCAATATTGGTCCCATTTTCCTAAAACAAAATATCAAGTTTTTAGTATTTCATTAATAAGAATACTGTAACAGGTCAGGTAAGCTGAAAAGGTAAATGAAATTGTTAGATTCCATTGCTAAACAGGCTTCTTCCTCTCAAAAGATGATTTTCATCTGATTACAAAAGCAATGCATATTCATCATGAAAATATTTAACAAAAATATAAAGTTGAAAAATTATCCAAAATGACTAGTCAGAATACCACTTCAGGTATGGTGTTGTATAAGCCTCCTTTCCATATTCTTGCACATTAAATAATGGGGTGATAGTATTTAAAGAGTTTCCTAAACAATGAAGTCTACTCAAAATTAAGTGCCAAAATCTAAGTAACATTCAAAAAATAAAATAGCTTATATTTTTCCTACTTAAGAGTAGTAGATTCCCAGCTGAGTGTGGTGGTGCACGCTTGAAATCCCAGTACTTTGGAGGCTGAGACCGGAGGATCTGGGTTTGAGGCCAGCCTCAGCTACTTAGTGAGGCCCTCTGCAACTTAGTGAGACCCTGTTTCAAAATAAAGAATAAAAAAAGGACTGGGGGTGTAGCTCAGAGGTAGAATGGCCCTGGGTTCAATCCCCAGTACCACAAAAAAAAAAAAAAAAAAAAAGAGGAACAAATTCCCACTATTCTAAGAAGAATACTAATACTGCAAACCCTTAAGACTACAGAAAACTCTAGTTTTCTGAGTTTTAGCTATGACAAATTTTTTTTTTTTTTTGCGGTACTGGGGATGGAACTCAGGAGCATTCTACCTCCAAGCTATACCCCCAGTCCTATTTTTTATTCTTTATTTTGAAACAGGGTCTCACTAAGTTGCAGAGGGCCTCACTAGGTAGCTGAGGCTGGCCACGAACCTGGATCCTCCGGTCTCAGCCTCTCAAATGCTGGGATTACAAGCATGCGCCACCACGCCCGGCTAGCTATGACAAATCTTATAGACTAGGAGTCCCTCACCATACAAATAGAAATTTCACTCGGTATAGTTTTCTTTTAAAAATTTTCCTCCAGTTTCTTCTTGCTTTTGGTTACTTATCAATATTTACAAATACGTTTTTTTTAAAAAAAATATTTTGTATAGAGTTTAAATTGCAATATGCGAGAGATTTAGTCTGATACAAACTATTCTGTCACTACTGGAAGTGATAATTAGAACTCAACTCTATCTGAGCAACCAATATATCATGGTTTCTCAAGACCCCTATCTCTACGATCAAATATCTTCCGAGCAGTCTTCCTGAATGACACATATGTACTTCAAACTCAAGATATTTAAAAATAAGTGTTTTAACCACATCTTCCCCATTCCTACCAACCCTTCCAACTGCCTTAGCCACCACCATCAAATTTGACCTTTTAAAAATTCCTATCCACCCAGAAGTGGTGGCATATGCCTATAATCCCAGTATTTGGGAGGCTGAGATAGAAGGACCACAAATTGAAGTCCAGCCTCTACAATTTAGCAAGACCTTGTTTCAAAATAAAAAATAAAAAAGGCTGGGGGTATATGTCACTGGAAGAGGACCCCTGAATTCAATTCCGACAATAACAACAACAGAACCCTATTCTTACAAGTAGGGGAGAGTAGTCTACATGTATAAACACACACACACACACACATACACACACACTACAGAACTGACCTATTCATTCATACTTTAATATCCTGATTAAATTCCACTGTTCAGGTTAGGTTAACAACCAAAGTAAATAAACAGTACTCAATTATGCCTATCTGGATTTGATCTTAGCTTCTGCTCCTTGGACAAGCTGACCTGTGACTGAGGTTGAACAACCAAAGAATAAGAATTCACTTACACTTAAAGAATAAATGAAATCAGGGACCCACAAGTTACTTCCAGTCTCTTCTCTTTTTCCCTGTGTGAATAAACTCATTTTTCTTATCACAGATGGGCTTATTTTATCAAGTCAGGAAGTTTCACATTCAGAACATTCTGGTTTGTGCTAGGTAGCCACTTGGAGTAAGGCAGGCACCACCCAGGAAAGGGTGGACTGTTACTTGGTAACTATCCCCAAGGTTATGGCCTGCATCCTCCCCTCTTTATGCAGCACCATGCTGTTTTACATATGACAGCATCTACCTGTGATTCAGACAATGACTTAAAGAATCAGCAGACAATTCAATACTAACTTTTTAAAGTTGTGACATGCCAGGCGTGGTGGCACATGCTGTAATTCCAGTACTTGGGAAGCTGAGACTGGAGGATCGCAGGTCCGCAGCCAGCCTCAGCTACTTAGTGAGGCCCTCCACAACTTAGTGAGACCTTGTTTCAAAATAAAGAATAAAAAATAGGGCTGGGGGTGTAGCTTGGAGGTAGAATGCCCCTGGGTTCAATCCCCAGTATCCCAAAAATAAAAAATGAAAATAAAGTTGTGCCATCACAGAGCTTTGCAATAGGGTACTAAAGTAACTATTGTTACATTATTTAAATTGCAAAACATAATAAAAGATATCTTTAACTTTTCATTTAAGTATTTGTGTTAACATATTATGCTTTAATAAAACTAAACTGTTACACTTATCATAGTATAAGTCTTATAATTTTACCTCTTCTCTTTTTTCTACTTCTTCCATTGAAATGTCACGGTCTGCAACATTTTCAATGCAAGGTATGTCTGAAGAAGTGGTGACAATTTCTTCAGGCTCTTGCATAAACAAAGGTTTTTCCTCTTGCTGGATCCATTCTTGATATACTTTTACCACTTTTCTCATAGCTGCTGCTTCACAAATTGGTAATAAAAATGCCTAGTGAAAAAAACAGAATGTAGAGATGATACCTTTTCTTTTGCCATAAATCACAGTTTTTTTTTTGTTTTTTTTTTTTAGTGGCACTGGGTATTGAACCCGAGGGCATTCTAACTCTGAACTACATTCCCCACCCCTATTTTTCATTTTTTTTTTACTTTGAACAGGGTTGCTGAGGGTCTAGCTAACTTGCTGAGGCTGGCGTTGAACCTGAGATCCTTCTGTCTCAGTCTCCCACGTACTGGAATTACGAGCATATACCACTATGCCCAGCATATTAACAATTTTTAAAGTTCATAAATTCATTTTCACAAAAAGCCTTTGTCTCCAGATAACTTGTAAATACACTTAAAGAGAAATATTTATAATAGCTAGCTACTGACTATAAGTGAAAGGAATAAAGATTTACTTCAATTGTACCACCTTCAGATTGTATTTGTTTCGTAAAATTGTGTTCTTAAAACACAGCTTTTAATAAATTACATTTTTATAACTTACATTATTGCTATTTTTAGAATTATGACCACTATATTTTTATAAAGTATTTTAATTTAAAAATGAAAATTAGACTACACAGTCTTAAAATTCTTACCTAACAAGGGAGCCTAGCTTTCCTAAATATATAAGGAAAAAGTTAAGACTTTCATATTTTATTTTTTATATAATCAACTTCTATAATTTAATAAGGCAAAACAATTTTTAAAAATCTCAGTTACTCTTTGCTTCAGGTATTTTCTGAGCTGTGTGAACATTATAAAAAATAAACATTTTCCTAATCACAAAATGCAACATTTTTACAGCAAAAATCAATAATTCAATCTATTTGTGCAAAAATAAAACAGTAAATAATACTCTTATGCTCACTATTCAAAGTCTTTTCCTAATGCATGTTTGTGTTTATGGTTAACATTTTTATTTTACTTTTTATTTACAAGTATAAATAGAGTTAAATTGTTTTTGTGTCTTCCTTTTACAAGTGCTACCTATTAATATCTCTGGGCAAGAATAATAAAAAATAAACAAAATAAAAACAATGGACAAATAAATACTAATTGGAATGAAATAGAAGAATATCAAAATAAATACTTCTGAGAGTAAAGATATTATAAGAGGATGTAATAACCTTTACATCAATAAATCCTCAGAAGAATGGAAATGAACCTACGAATATGACCCAGCTATAACACTCCTGGGTATCTACTCAAAAGAACTGAAACCAGACCACCATAGTAATGCATGCATTATCTGTGTTTATAGCTGCACAATTCACAATTGCCAAACTATGGAACCAGCTGAGATGTCAATCAACAGATGAATGGATTACAAAATTATGGGATATACACACAATGGAATTCTACTCAGCCATAAAGAAGAACAAAATTATGTCTTTTGGAGTGAAATGAATGGAACTGGAAAATATTATGCCAAGTGAGATTAGTCAGTCACAAAAAGTGAAAGGTCAGATGTTTTCCCTCATATGTGGAAACTAGGGAGAAATTGGGACACAGGAGAGACTCCAGATAAAGGAGGAGAAACCTTAGTGGAGTGAAGAAAGTGACCTAACTGAGGGAGGGGGGAGGGGGGAGGAAGACTTGAAGAGGGAAACACTTTAATGGACATGATGTTCATACACAGTGTTGTGCAGGGGAAGGAGGAGAGGGAGTGGGGTGGGAACTGGGGGAGGGCTCGACAAGTGCTGTGTGCATGTAATCCTCTAACACCCTGGACTTCATCACAATATATGATTACAATGCACCAATAAAAAAAAAATCTGAAAATAAATGCAATAATCAAATTCCTAGAAAAATATTCAAACTGGGGAGGCTGAGACTGGAGGATCCGGGTTCGCGGCCAGCCTCAGCTACCTAGTGAGGCACTCCGCAACTTAGTGAGACTCAGTTTCAAAATAAAGAATAAAAAAAAATAGGGCTGGGGGTATAGCTCGGAGGTAGAATGCCCCTGAGTTCAATCCCCAGTACCGCAAAAAAAAAAAAAAAAAAGAGAAAAATATTCAAACTGACTCAGAAACTGGAAAACCCGAATCATTCTATAAGCTTTAAAATTTCCAACAACTATGGAAACCAAGATCTGGATGTTTTAGTGCCAGATTCTTCCATTTATTTGTTGTAACACTTGAATGACCCCTCAGTTACAAAACTCAATGGTGCTTACCTAACTAAGTTAAGCACCTCTGCCATAAACAGGTTTCATAGTTCATAGTTTTCATAAGGTTTAGTTTCCACAAAATTTCTGAGTTTGAAAATGTACACTTTGGAATTTCTACCTATCTTGTGTGAAATAGTTTTTGTAATATCTGTACTAAGCAACCTTAAATTCAGAATGTTCTATCACCTTTTACTGATTATAGAGAGGAAGATAAAATAATTTTACTACGGTTTATTAAGTGATAGAAAAGTTTCAATTCATAAAGTAAGCAATTTAAAAATTATTATAGGGCTGGGGTTATAATTCAGTGGTAGAATTACCCAAGTCCTAAAATAGTCAAGTCCCTGGGTTTGATCCCCAACACCACAATAAATCAATTCTGGCAACAGAAGAACTGTGAGGGGAAAGAAAATAGGCAGTAGGGATACAACTCAGAGGTAGAGGAAGGCTTAACATACATGAAGTCCTGGGTTCAATCCCCAGAACCCACAAAAAAAGGTTATTAAAGTAAAATATATAGCTTATGAAAAATATTAAAATATTAGATCAGTTTTTAAAATTAAACATGAACTTTAAAAAATCTTCATAAAAATCTTAAATAGGTAAAAACCAATATATTCAAATATTAAAGACAAAAATTCATTACAATTTTAAAATACTAAGAGATACTTTACCTGACGAAATATCTCTGTGACAAAGTTTACATTACTTCTTTTAGACGAAAATACTCTGCGAACTATTTCAATGTCTGTTAGATGTTCTTCATCAATACTACAGAGACTAGATGAGCTAGGTTCTCGCTCTGTGAGAGTGCTTGTATTGGAATGAGACTGTTCTGGCTCTGTAGTTCTGTCTGCTTTATCAGTATTATCATTTTTGCTTTCTTCTCTGGATACCAAACTAGCAGCTGCTCTCTAAAATAAAAACAAAAAGGGAAGAATATCATAATGAAAATATCATGATTCAGAATACCATAAGAAAATCACTGGGAATTTTGTCGTTAGGAAATAATGGCAGAATTCAAAACATTCCACATTAACTTACAGCACTGAAAAAATAAATCTAAGCATAGAGTTTCATTTAGTGTCCATTCTAAATAATTAAGTGGCAATGCAAATAACAGTATTTGAGGTAACTAATCATCTACCCACCTATAACTTAATTAAATAATTTGAACAAGTTAATAGTTAAAGTTAGGTGAAACGTAACATAAGCAGAGGTAGGTAGCTCAGGTCTTTAAGAATAAGTAAATAACTTGTAAGTAAATAACACCGGACTATTTACCTAATAATGTCTTAGTTTTTAAAAAATTTCTCTCTCAAGCAAATAGTATAAAACAAAAAACAAATTTATGACAGAAAAAGTAGAAATAATTCTAAAAGAAAATCTCTTTTCAATGTCTAGGCTTTCACATAATGCAGATTTAAAGTCTTATCCCCACTCCTTCCCCCTTTTTTCAGCAAAGACCCTGAGTCTAGAAATATGATATAAAATTGTACAGCTGTACAGTGGAGGAAAAATGCTTAAAATCTTGGTGTTTTTTAATTAAATAGCTTACCTCTTCTTCATACTTCCTTTTCATGCTTTTTCCTCTATTGTACATTTCTCTCAACTTGTCTATACCATGGTGTTTTTACTGCTTGTATTTTCCTTTTCTCAGATTTCTTCACTCAATTTTTAAGTTTTTTAAAATGTGTGTGTGTCTGTATATACCTTCTTAAATCTTTTAAAAAATAGGATGGAGGCATGAGGTGTGTTTAGTTCACTAGAGTTCAGATAATGACTTTTATTCTCCTTGACCTTTTGAGAGAAAATTCTATATTCTAATAATGGGATTTGCAAGACTAAAGATCAAGCCTAGCCCCAGGGAACAAAGTAAAAGCCTGAAGGTGGTGATAAGTAAAGTACAACCACTATATAATAGGCACAGCACTATTCTGTGATATGTGAGTTACTTTCAGTCAAGGTATTCAAATTTTTGGTCCCAATTCTGTCATCCATAAAATAAGAATAGCCAGGTGTGGTGGTGCTCTGTGTTCAATCCCTAGTACCAATAAACAGAACAACAAAAAAGTTTACAGGTGGAAAGAGCTGCAGTTAAATGATTAGACTATGATAATAACTCTTTCATTTTAGCATTTTACCTCTGACCTATATCTCAGCCCGTTTTTTTTTTTTTTTTGAAACGGGGTCTTGCTATGTTGCTGAAAGCCTCACTAAGCTGCTGATGCTGACCTTAAACCCTCAATCCTTCTATCTCAGCCTCTACTTGTAAAAATTTATTTCTACAATTAAGAGTATTTTTAGTACTGTACAGTAGTCTTCCCTTATTTGTGATTTTGCTTTTCATGGTTTCATTTACCTAGTCAAACAGTGTTCTGAAAAGTATTAATAAAATATAAAATTAATTAGAAGCCGAGACTGATACATAACTAAAGTTACATTTTGTATCCTCTAAGTTTTAGTTTTTATTAAGAAAATATTACTTCTATCAAAACTACTAAACTATGAATTTATAAATCCATTTTTACAAATAAAATATCATTATTTGTTTTAAATGTGCTGTACACCTAAGGCAACTGAAATCAGTGCATTAAATTGCAAGAGCCGTTTCTGACTTTAACAAGCTCGTCTCATGTATGTATTACCTGAATATTCTTTGGCAAGACTTCACCTTCCATCCCAGGAATATGAGGCCCTGTATGTGGTTTTGGCTCCAGCCAGAAAGAAACCAGCCAACGTATGACAATGACACGAGCTTTAATGAAAGGCTCCTTTGTACAGTAGATTGCTTCATTGGTTTCAGCATCCTTCTTTATCATGACATAATGTGGCTTTGGTCTCATCTGTGGAATATCTATGCAAAATGAAAGAAAAACAAAAATAAAAATAAAAAAGCATTATAATTAGATAAACATACATTTTTAAGCATTTAAAAAAATACTGTGTGGTGCTACTCTGGTTTTAGAAGTAGCTTTAGAAAAAGAAAAATAACAACATTTTAAAATTTGCTAGATGTTAACCTAGAAGAGTGGACCATATATACCAAGGTTCAATGAATCCTGCCTAAGTACAAAGAAGCTTCCAGGACCACTTATTATTAATGAAAGTTCACTTCACTTAAAAATGAAACAAAGCCAGGCATGGTGGCACACACTTATAATCCCAGTACTTGGGAGGCTGAGAAAGGAGGATCACAGGTTTGTATCTACTTGTGAGGCCCTCTGCAACTTAGTGATACTGTTTCAAAAGCAACTGGTCTAAAATATATTTAATTGTCTTAATTAAAAAGTTGCAGTAGGGAAAAAAAGAATAAAAAATAGGGCTGGAAGTATAGCTCAGAGGTAGAATGCCGCTGGGTTCAATTCCCAGTTCTACAAAACAAAACAAAACAAACAAAAAAAGAAACACATACTTTACAAAATATGAGGTTTTGCCTAAGCCTATTAGTTGCCAAAACTTGTCATTAAGAAACATCTTTCTGTAAAACAGATTATTTCTACATACAAATTACCAATGCATTCAGTATATGGCAGAGGTTTGCTTCTAACCCAGGATTTATTCCCAAGTTTCTAGCTTCAAGGCTCCAAAAAACATATTGGCAAAGTCATTAACTATTGGACAACATAGGGTCAAAATATACAATAATTATTCACCTAGAATTTTACTAAACTAATACTTGATTGAACACTTAAGATTAAGAAAATTTATAATACAGTCTAAGGACCATACCAAATATTAGAATCATTTTAATTTCAATAACAAATATTTCTGGTGGGCTAACTTTTCTAATGGGTGGGTGAGATTCAGAAAGTAAGTTTTTAAAAAAACTTTTCTCAATTCCTATTACTATTAATTCACTTTCAGTATGAATCTAGGTATAGTATTTCTACAAATCAACACAAAGAGTAAATGTGGGCAATTTCCTGTTAAGTAACAAATATATCAACTTTATACTAGGAGATATTCCTTTTTTTTTTTTTTTTTGCAGTACTGGGGATTGAACCCAGGGTTATTCTACCTCTGAGCTACATCCTCAGCCCTATTTTTTAGTCTTTATTTTGAAACAGGGTCTCATGAAGTTGCAGAGGGCCTCACTAAGTAACTGAGGCGGGCCGAGAACCCTGATCCTCTGATCTCAGCCTTCTGGCTCCTTGAAGAGACAGAAGATTCCAGAGTGGGAAGATTGAAACATCTTAGTTTCTCAGGAAGTAAGGATGTGTGGAGACATTTCAAATGCACAGAAGTCACATCAAAGGAACTCCCAGTGGCCAAATAATAAATACTAACAGGGATTCATAAGAATCCATAAACTGATGGTGAGAAAAGTACTGGGATTACAAGCGTGTGCCACCATGCCCAGCTAGATATTTTATTCTTATCTGTTAGAAAATTTATAACATTACCTACCGAGCACAGGATGATACAAACTGTTCTCCTTGCAGATGTTTGGAAAAATATAAGGTAAGTAGTATTTCTTAAAATGTGAAAACAAAAATGAAAATCCCCTTTCTTGGTTTTCTTTGTTCTTCCATTCTAAACTCTTTACCTAAAAATAAACAATATAATTAGAATAATCCCAGGAGACAGAATCGCTTAAATATAATTATTTGTTGTTGTAAACAAGTAGATTACAATATACTGAACTATTCCAACCTTAAGACTGTAACATACAACAGAAGGTCAAATCTTTAAAAATTGTATGATCATTATATATATTTCATAAGCCTTAGAAGTAAAATGTACTCTGAAAAACTTAGTTTGGCTCTGGTAATGAAAAGAGATCCTAATATTCTTTCTCCTCTGCCCCTTCCTGAATAATTCAAGATAAAAGCCATATAACATAAAAATAGGTATGCATGGCCAGGGCTGTCTCTCTGTGTGTGTGTGTGTGTGTGTGTGTGTGTGTGTGTGTTGTGTGTGTGTGGTGTGTGTGGGGGGTGTGTGGGGTGTGTGTGTGTGTGTAGTAGTAGTAGTAGTAGTAGTACCCAGTAGCAATGGCTATGTGCATCTTAAGTACTCAAATCTTGGATTCTAAATACAATTTGCCACCAAAATGAATAATGGCTCCTTGAAGAGACAGAAGATTCCAGAGTGGGAAGATTGAAACATCTTAGTTTCTCAGGAAGTAAGGATGTGTGGAGACATTTCAAATGCACAGAAGTCACATCAAAGGAACTCCCAGTGGCCAAATAATAAATACTAACAGGGATTCATAAGAATCCATAAACTGATGGTGAGAAAAATAATTACATGAATAAACAAATGGGGAGGGGAGAGAGCTTTTGCTGATACTTTTTGCCAAGAGCTGAATGTAGAAGCAAAGATGATTGGATTACATATCAACAGTGGCCAAAAAGAGAAAACAACTCTACTCATGAATCGATGGAGAGATAAACAAAAAATGGTATATTCATACAGTAGATTATTATTTTGTAATAAAAAGGAATGAAGCCAGGCATGGTAGGGCATGCCTGTAAACCCAGTATACAGGAGGCGGAGACAGGAAGATTGCAGGTTCAAGGCGGCAGGCCAGCGTGCAGTAACTTAGTGAGACATCGTTTCAAAACAAAATTTAAAAAGGACGGGTTGCAGCTCAGTGGTAGACCTTGGGTTCAAACCCTAGCGCAAGCACTCGTGTGCACACACACACACAATGGAATATGGATATACATGACAAAATGGATGAATTTTGAAAACGTTTGCTAAGTAAAAGCAGCCAGTAAAAACAAAAAACTATATATTGTATGATTCAATTTATAGAAATATCCAGAATAGACAAATACCATATATAGAGAAAATAGATTAGTGTTTGCCTTGGGCAGGAAGTAAAAGGGTTTCGATAGAGGATTGACTCCTCAGGGTATGGGGTTTTGTACTAGGACTGAAATGCTCTAAAATTACTTGCAGTGATGGTTGTGTAAACTGTAGGGGCTGGGATACAGCTGAGTGGTAGTAAAAACTGAGTACAACCCAAATGACCATCAACAGGTGATAGGATGACTGATCATAGTATACCCATACAATGGGATGTTACTCAATAATAAAAAGGAGCCTAGTAATGATACATACAAGACTATGGATGATTCTCAAAATAATTAAGCTGAGAAAGAAGCCAGACTAACATAATACTATATGACTCCATTTATATCAAAATACGGAAATGCGACTAATCTGCTGTGACAAAAATTTGATCAATGGTTATCTGGGGATGAGAGGGAGGTGCAAAGGGATGAATTATAAAAGGATCCAAGAAAACTTTCAGGGGTGATAGATGTATTCCTTATGAAAACCTCAAATGTTCAAGTTTACTGTATAGATATTCTCTCAAGAAAAAAAAAAACAAAACAGGCAATTTTAAAAAAGCGTACATGATGAAAGTTTTAAGAAAAACTAGCAATAATGACGGTAACAACTCACTAGAACATTTACTACATACTGTACACTTTTTTTAATTCTAAGAACTTTGCCTAATGTAAGCCTCAAATGCCAAAACAGAATAAGATTATTTTTATCCCTATTTTACAAACGAGGAAACACAGTTCAGAGTGTTTAAGAAATTTGTCAAAGGTCACACTATTAGTAGGATTTGGAATCAGGCTTTAAACCCTGGTAATCAGCTCAGGATCCAAATTAATTTTGTTTTTGAGTTTGGAAGTTATAAATGTATATATGCTAAGTGTTTTCATCAATCAGGATATACACATTTCACATGCAGAGATGAATAGGTTACTTCAAAAAATGCATACACACAGAAATTCAAAAGGTATAAATAGGATTGAGTATAAATTACTTTTTTCCCCCAATCTCTATCCTGCAGCCCACCACCCTCCCTAGTTGTTCCATTTTAACAGACTGATCTGTAAATCAAATGGTTATCAGCTTTTCATTTACATGATCACAGTTGCTGATTTCAAATGAAGGTCAATCCAAGTGTCTCATATAAGAAGGGTATATACATAGTCTACTTCACAAAAATTTCCCACTGCAGCTCCCTAAATTTCATAATCTCTCCAGCAATGTTTATTTCAGGAGGGAATACTAACATATACTATTTTTTTTTTTTTTTTTTTTTGGTGGTACTGGGGATTGACCCCAGGGACATTCTATCTCTGAGCTACATCCCCAGTCCTATTTTTTATTTTTTAGTTTGAAACAGGGTCTCACTAAATTGTGGAGGGTCTATCTAAATAGCTGAGGCTGGCCACAAAACCGGATCCTCCTGTCTCAGCCTCCCAAGTACTGGGATTACAAGCATGCACCACCACGCCCGGCTACTAACATATATTTTCAAAAGCGCAAACTTGTCACTTCTCTTTCAATAAAATAAGCAAATATCTACTATGATATAATAATGATAAGAGAAGAGAAAAAAGAATTACTCACAAAGGATAGTAAAGGGGATGATACCAAAGATAGCACATACCTGAATTACTATGTATTTTAAAAGTGCTTCAAGAAAATAGCTTGTGAGATCTTCTTGTCCTTTATCTCCTGATTGAGGAGGGACAAGAGGAGTGATTTCCTCTATAGTGACTTGAGCTACCAAAAGACAAAAGAATATCATAGTTACAAAACAAATTTAACAATACAATAATATGACCAAATAAAATTT
This sequence comes from Graphiurus murinus, assembly GCA_004027655.1. Classification (NCBI taxonomy): domain Eukaryota; kingdom Metazoa; phylum Chordata; class Mammalia; order Rodentia; family Gliridae; genus Graphiurus; species Graphiurus murinus. The sequence goes on along the minus strand of PVLC010007651.1, from coordinate 17,444 downwards.
AACTGCAAGCAGGGCGTGGTGGCACATGCTTGTAATCCCAGTACTTGGGAGGCTGAGACAGGAGGATCTGGGTTCACAGCCAGCCTCAGCAACTTAGTGAGGCCCTCCACAACTTAGTGAGACCCTGTTTCAAAATAAAGAATAATAAATAGGACTGGAGATAGCTCGGAGGTAAAATGCCCTGAGTTCAGTTCCCAGTACTGCAAAAGAAATTTTAACTGCAAAACATGTATGCATCGAAAACTTTCTAATGATTGGATCTTAACCTGAGGTCAAAGGCTGTGTGTATAGCTCAGTGGCAGAACACTTGTCTACCATATGCGAGGCCTGGGGTTTGATCCCCAGCACAGAATTTTTTTAAAAATCCCAAGGTCATCTTGATAGTCCATCGCCAATATGCATAAACTTTAATGTTTGAGGTCAGCCTCAGCAACTTAGCAAGACCCTGTTTCAAAATAAAGAATTAAAAGGGCCAAAGATGTATGATTACAGTGCACCAATAAAAAAACATAAAAATAAAATAAATTGGAAAAAAAAAAAAGGGCATAGGATGCAGCTCAGAGATAGACTGCCCTGGGTTCAATCCTCAGTAGCAAAAAAAAAAAAAAAAGTGTATGACATCTCATTTGACAAAGAACTTTTAATTTTAAATTCACATTAGGCCAGGCTTGGGGGTGCATGCTTATAATCTCAGTACTTGGGAGGCTGAGATAGGAGGATCATGGGTTTGCAGCTAGCCTCAACTACTTAGTGAGGCCCTCTGCAACTTAGTGAAACCCTGTTTCAAAATAAAGAATAAAAAATAGGGCTGAGGGTGTAGCTCAGAGATAGAATGCCCCTGGGTTCAATCCCCAGTACTGTAATAAATAAATAAATTAATTAATTAATTCACATTAGGAGTTTCCATCACAAAAATTACAATATGAAAGATATTAGGAATAGTGCTTATTCATCAAAGTAACATTCTGATTATACTTATAAGAAACTTACATATTCTTTTATTCAAAACAATTCATTATAACAAATGCAAACACAAGAAAAAAATCAACCCACAAGCTAGCAAAATTGTCTTAAGTATTTCCTAAGCAGCACAATCAATACCTGGTTTAACACATGCAGGTCTCTAAAACTGTCTCTAAGTAAATACCAGCCAAGTAAGTAAGCTTACAACAGAGATAGATTTCAGTTCTTAAATAATACATGATACATTATTTTTTCTAAAATTTTATGCTATAGGTGTAGTTTGCTTTACTATAAAACCTGTAATTTATAGAAATATAAATTACAAATAAGATGAAGTACCCAACAGAGTACTTGTCACAGAATGAACTGTGTACCCTCAAAATTCGTATATAGAAATTCTATCCCCAGTGTGATTATACTTGGAGACAGGGTGTTTAGGGAGGCAATTAAGGTTACATGAGGTCATAAGCCTGGGCCCTAACTGGATAGGACTGGTGATTCATATAGAAGAGGAAAACATCGAGGGCTTGCATTTTGGGTGTGTATTCACTAAAGTGCACAGAGAAAAGGTTATGTGAGGATAAAGTGAGAAGGTGGAGTCTGCAAACTGAGGAAAAGCGTCACCAGAAACCAAATCTGTTGGCACTTTGATCTTAGACTTCCTGTCTTCAGAACTAAGAGAAAATAAATCTCAATTGTTGAAGCTATCCAGTCTATAGTATTTTGTTATGGTAGCTCTAGCCAACTGACATATTACTTATGACAAATGTCTGCTAGTAAAACACACACACACACACACACACACACACACACACACACACACACACCCCAAAAAAGCAAAATCCCTAAGTTATTAAGTCAGAAGTAATAAACAGGGAGAAAATTAAAGAACTAATAAAATAATAATATTAGGAAAAGCTTAGGATAAAAAAGGACAAAGACTGCCAGGTATGGCAGCACACACTTGTAATCCCAGTACTTAGGAGGCTGAGATAGAAGGATCCCAGGTTCCCGGCCAGCCTTAACTACTTAGTGAGCCCTCCACAACTTAGTGAAACCCTATTTCAAAAATAAATAGGGCTGAGGGTGTAGCTTGGAGGTAAAATGTCCCTGGGCTCAATCTCCAGTATCGCAAAAAAACTTAAATTATACAGAAAAAAAAAAAAATACTGATGGATACTATCTCAAATAAATCTTACTTTCTTGAAGGTTGAGTGGAGGATTAATGAGATTATCTAAAGTTCGAGGTCCATGTTCAGACTGTGGTGCTGAAAATCCAGGGATTAAGCACGAAAACATCCAGAGCTGTTCTTTGCTACAGTTATTTTGAAGAGCTTGCAACCATAATAAGAAAAGACGAACACCTTCCCGTCTAATCTAAAATGAAAAACAGTCAGTATTATTGTGTTAATGAAAATACTTCTTCCTCTTCAGAACCTAACTCTAAATTATGATTACAGAATGACATTTTACAAGAGGGGGTAGATATTATACCTAGGGCACCTATTCAACTTTATTTTGAAATAAAAATTCATGGATTTTTAATGAGTAAAGAATGGACTTTTGGTCTTTAATTATTTAAGACCATTATACAATTTTTATTCCATAATTTCTGCTTGTGAAAAATCAGAAAACCATTTCCTTTTTGTCTACCTTCCTCCTTCCCTGATGCCCATCACCACTAATCTAATCCAAGAAGCAAAAAGAGAAAAAGCAATGGCTTTTTCTTTCTACGAGTCTGGTAAAGGAGGAATGACAATAGGATCCTGCTGCACTGCTAATTCAATTCTCTCATCCCTAAAAAGTTCTGAAATATTAAAATTATAAAATTAAATTGTTAAAGCCCATCATGGTTGCACACACCTGTAATCCCAGAACTTGGGAGGCTGAGACAGGAGGATTGCAGGTTTGAAGACAATGTATAGAAACTTAGGAAGACCCTGTGTTAAAATTTAAAAAATAAAATAGGGCTGGGGGTATAGCTCAGTGGTAGAATTCCCTGGGCTCAAACCCCAGTACTAAGCACACACACACAAAAAATTCAATTGTTAAAAGTAAAATTATTAAATTATCATCAAAGTAAATTATTTAAAAGCTCTGAAATTATCTCATTTGCTCATTACTTGCTTCTAAGCTGCAAATTATGAACTTTGGCCCATTACTCTAAGCACCTAGAACAATTACTACACATAGAAGAAAATAAATATTTGAATCAGTGAATGCATGCTCTCCCAGCAAGAGAACAGGAAAAGAGGGAGAAAAAAAATTGATCTCTGACAAGCGAAACAGTTCTTCACTAACCTAACTACATGGGTAGTTTTGCAAATTACCCTCTACCAGAGCTTTCTTTGTTAATCGACACTGTCAAAGTCATTTAGCTACTGTCTCCTCTCATGGTTTAGTCAAATAACAGAAGGTACTGGAAGACTTATTCCTTTGTACTGCTGTACAGAAGCCTTGATGCCAAATATACATTTTATAACATGCAGCTTTACCATAGCACAACTGATTGATGAAAAAGAAAAACAAAAACAAAAACCTCTATGTACCCCTTACCTTCCACCAAAAAATGGCTATGTGTAAAATGAAGAATAATTTATTGAATGACTACATAATTTTTTACAAAGGCAAGATTTCTGGTGAATGAGTCAATGAAGTTACAAAATACAACAGTTTTTCAATGCCTTGGTCAAACTAATACATATTTTTACACTAGTATAAGACTGAGTCTGCAGCAATGTTTTAAGTGAATTGAAGACAATTCAACAACCTTCAGGAAAAAGCTAAGGTAGGAAAAGTGGAATAGGTGGCACATTTGCTTTACTCTGCTGTTAAAAATTCACAAAAAGAAATATAATTTTACTATACCTTTAAGGAGTTTCCTGTGTGGAGTAGTTTCTTTAAAATCAACCCTGAGAAAAACAAACATGATTTTAATATCTATATCTTCCTATCTATTTCTAAATGTCAGAGTTCTCGGTCAGACTTGTTAACACTTTTAAACAAGTCCTTGGCAACCTCCAAATTATTATTGGTGACCTTGGTATCTCTCTGGCCAAACTGGAGGCCAGAGGGGCGTACAAAAAAATCACCTTTCCAACACATGGTTTATTACAATTAAATACGATTTACTTTATTGACAAAACCTAGGCCCAAAATTGTATTTGAAACAATAATCTATTATATCGTAGACTAAGAATATAATTAAATATTTTCTCTATCGGTAATACAAATGCAATCCACTGTAGAAAATTTTCATTTAATTAACCAAATGAATATCCATAAGTCAAATATTTCTCTACAAATATTTCCATTAATTTCCTAAATTGCAAAAAGTCTTTAATATTCCTTTTTTAAATTATGAAATATTTCAAACCTGCAATAAAATACTGAAAAAAATTAACAAACATCCATCCACTTTGAACAAATCCAAATACAGGTTCATGTTTGTCACAATTTTTACATTTTATTTCTTTACATTATCTTTAATGTTTTACTTAACCATATAGATATCATTGAAACGTGCCATTTCCTTCCTTTCTTCTGCAGAGGAAATAATTACACAGATTTTGATATTAATCATTTCCAAAAATATTTTTATATTACTACTTATTTATAAATCCATAAAAATTTAGAATTGGTCTGTTTAAAACCTTATCCAAATATATAAAACAAGTCATTTGTAAGTTGCTTTTCATATCAAACATGAGCTTTTTTTTTTTTTTTTTTTTTGCAGTATTGGGGATTGAACCCAGGGGCATTCTACCTCCGAGCTACACCCCCAGCCCTAGTTTTTATTCTTTATTTTGAAACAGGGTCTCACTAAGTTGTGGAGTGCCTCACTAGGTAGCTGAGGCTGGCCGCGAACCTGGATCCTCCAGTCTCAGCCTCCCAAATGCTGGGATTACAAGCATGCGCCACCACGCCCGGCTCCAAACATTAGCTTCTGAAATGCATCTATACTGATCAATGTGTCTCTAGTTAATTCATTTTAACTGCTGTATACTATTCCACTATACAAATATACCACAATTTATCTTCTTTATATTAAGACATTTAGCTTGCTTTCAAACTTTTGCTAGTACCAGAATACTAAAATAAATTTTCTTTCTCATGATTCCCTATATATGTGACTCTTCCCAGGGTATGTTAATAGAAATAAAATTTCTCACTTTCAACTTAACCAAATATTGGAAAATTTTCTCTAAAGTAATTTTGACAATTAACAACAGAACTCCTAGAAGGATGTGAGAGTGCTCTGGTATATCGCATTGTTGGCAATATGACACACTGACAGATGCTATAATATTTTATAATCTAATGAATGTTAATTAGCTTAATGTTTTCATTTCATTTTCTACTGACACTGAACATCTTTTTATCTGGCCAAATTTTTATGAATTGCCTCTCTTTTATACATTTTTCAAATGGATTGTCACCCAGGGGCATTCTACCTCTGAGCTACATCCCCAGCACTATTTTATTTTTTATTTTGAAACAGGGTCTCATTAAGTTGCTGAGCCTGTCCTCAAACGTGCAATCCTCCTTTTTCAGCTTCCCAAGTACTGAGATTACACGTGTGTGTCACTGCCTGACTTTTTTTTTTTTTTTTTTTTTAATTCTTTAGTGAGAATTTCCTTATACATACTGGCTACTAATTCTATGTCAGTTCTATGAATTGGAAATATGTTCTCACAAGTAACTAAGTTTTGTTTTTGTTGAAGAAGGGTATTTTCTGATGTATAAAAGTTTTCAATTGTAATACAGTAAATTCACCATTGGTTTTCTTTTTATGTGTACGTGCTATGTCTAAAGATATCCTTCCCAATCTTAGGGTTCCAAAGATAAACTAAATATCCCCTTCAAAAAGTTTTTAAATGCCAGGCGTGGTGGCGTACACTTGTAATCCCAGTACTTGGGAGGCTGAGACTGAAGGATCCGGGTTCATGGCTAGCCTCAGGTACTTAGTGAGGCCGTCCACAACTTAGTGAGACCCTGTTTCAAAATAAAGAATAAAAAATAGCACTGGGGGTGTAGCTCGGAGGTAGAATGCCCCTGGGTTCAATCCCCAGCACTGCAAAAGAGTCAGTAGACTTTTTTAAATTTAATCTGAGGGGGAAAAATAAGTTTTATAACGAGAGCCATGTGGTGGTACAGTGATTGTTGCAGAACCAGACACCAAGTCAGTGAGTATTTTGGCTAAATTCTTGATAACAATAAGTCTATGACCTCCTTAATTCTTTATAACAGTAAGTCTGACAGTAATCATGTAGGATTTTCTTTTTTGTTTTCAATGGATTTTCAGGAGTTGGAAGCCCTACTTTGGCCTTTGAGCATTAAGATTAACTTCAGTCCCTCATCTTTTTTTATCCCCCTAAGTGGAGCAAGTACCCAGTTCACACTACTTGCTTTCCAATGTGGAACACACAGCTTTAATTTTTCTTGGCACTTTGCATTTCTCTTCCATTTCTGATTCCCAAAGATATTTGTTTTGATGCTGAGCCTGCTTTTATTTTTATCTTTTTATCATCATTGCTAATGCAGTCAGAATAAAGAAAGAAGTGGACCAAAAAACATACTAATGCCATTTTGATGGGAACTCACATATACATATATTAGAGGAGTGCTGGAAATTAAGTATGAACATGCTTCATGTTCCTTCAACCGCTCACATATATTTTTTATCTTATATTCCTCGATCTGTGCTTGTATCGTTCATTTTGGTTTTGTTTGTGGTACTGGGGATTGAACCCAGGGGCATTTTGCCTCTGAGCTACACCTCCAGATCTTTTATTTGTTTTTGAAACAGGGTCTCACTTGGTTGCTGAGAGTCTCAGTTACTGAGACTCTCCTCAAATCTCAGCTTCCCAAGTAATGGGATTACAAGTGTGCACTCCCATCTCAACTTCATTTTGTTTTTAGTGAAGCATATTAATTTAATTCAAATAATTACCAACCCATGAAAAAGCATTTTCAATTTTATTTACTTCAAATATGAAATACATCTGGGTGTGGTGGTGCACACTTGTAATCCCAGTACTTGGGAGGCTGAGACAGGAAGATCATAGGTTTGCGGCCAGCCTTGGCTACTTTAGTGAGACCCTGTTTCAAAATAAAATAGGGCTGGGAGAGTGGCTCGGAGGTAGAATGCACCGAGGTTCAATCCCCAATATCTATCTATCTATCTCTCTCTCTCTCTCTCTCTCTCTCTCTCTCTCTCTCACACACACACACACACACCCCACTTACCAATACTATGAAATTGCCATCGCTGATGAATTCTTTCTGGAAGAAGCTGCAAAATTTTCTAAAAATCAGTATAAACAAAACAAAAAAAATGAAAGTAATGAGTTCATAACTGTGAAATAAAGAGCTTACTAAGTCTATTAGAGTATCTTATGTAAAGACAGTATTGTAACTACAAAATAACCTCTGAGCTAATCTAATAGGGCTGACATTATTTTAGCAATATACATGGTTCAATATTTGAAACACTCTCCTCCAAAACAACAAGCAATACCAACAAAGATTAGGAACAGGGCCGGGCGAGGTGGTGCACACTTGTAATCCCAGCATTCGGGAGGCTGAGACCGGAGGATCCGGGTTCGCGGCCAGCCTCAGCTACCTAGTGAGGCACTCCACAACTTAATGAGACTCGGTTTCAAAATAAAGAATAAAAAATAGGGCTGGGGGTATAGCTCGGAGGTAGAATGCAGAATGCCCCTGAGTTCAATCCCCAGTACCGCAAAAAAAAAAAAAAAAAAAAAAAAATTAGGAACAGGAAATTAGTAATATTTATCTTTTAAAATGCTACAGAAAGTAAACATATTTCTCCCTAATGATAAAATACTAATACTAATGTATTTCCAAATGCTTATTTACTATTCCTAGAATTTTTGGATTGTGGGTGACACTGGTGAGTTAAATTAAAAAAAAAAAAAAAAAAGAGTGAGCCTACATAATAGGAGAAAATCTTGGCCAGCTACTCCTCTGACGAAGGAAGGAAGGGAGGAAGGGAGAGACGGAGGGAGTGAGGGAGGGAGGTGAGGGAGGGAGGGAGGAAAAAAGGAAGGAAGGAAGGAAGATGAAATCCCCGATGGCAAATGTCAATACTTGGGAGGCTGAGATAGGAGGATCACAGGTTCAAGGACAGATTCAGCAACTTAGCAAGACTCTCAGAACTTAGCAATACCCTGTTTCAAAAAAAGGGGGGGGGGAAGGTGGGGGTGTATATTGGAGGCATAACACCCCTAGGTTCAATCCCCAGCTTCACACACACACAAAAATTTAGTGCTTCATTAAACACATTTCAGTATAAAGAATAAAAATGGCCAATATATAGAACACAAATGATTTTTAATAGACTGAACACTCTGAAAGGACTTATTAACCAATCATCTTTATTTCTTTAATACAGGCAAGCATGAACATTTGAAGGAATCCTTTCCAGGATTTCTTTCTCCTGCTTGCTTTCTCTATACTTTTATTCTTTCCCAAAATACCAATATTTCAATATTTGCCTTGTAAACAATTTATGTGAGCCCTTGGGAAGGTAAATAAAATCAAATTCTTCAGGTTTCATGACTAATGGAAATTAACTGCAGAATATCAGTTACTCTTTAAAAACAAAAGACAACAAATATGGGAGTTTTGTTGTTGTTGTTGTTTTAACAACACCCAGTTAGACTTACTCTTTACTAATCGGGTTGTTCAAATTCATAACTATCTCAAAATACAAAACAGTGAATTATCTTTCATTGGTAACATACAAAATAGCTCAATCTTTACAAACTGAATTATTTTTAGGACATTTTGTTTATTTATTTTTTTTTTAATTTTCCTAGAGACAGGATCTTACTATGTTGGTTGCCCAGGCTGGCCTCAACTTCCTGGGCTCAAGGGATCTCCTCCAGCCTCCTAACCTCTAAAGTAACTGGGACTTCCTGGCTAGAAACAGATTTTTCAATTCTATCCAATGGCTTTCAAGCCAGTACACAGTCTAGTACTGGCTTTCTACGAGTCTCTAAATTCTTAGTAAAGATCAGAACACTCCAATGACTATGTACTTCTTTGAAAGAATAAAGAAAAAGGAGTTCTTTTAAGTGGAATAAAGGGTCTTAATTTTTCTGTGTTCTAAAAATATAAAACTTTAGTACAGCATCAAATTTGGCTCATTCACATCCAAGCTGTGTCCTTCTATCTATTTATAAACACGCGCCCCACTCGAATTCATAGTAACATAAAATAATTTTAAAAACATTTAAGACTACTTTGAAGAAATCTACAATGAAAAGCTATTAAAGTAGAAATGATAAATCCTCTAGGCATATAACAGCTATAGTTCTAAAGTTGGAAAAAATAATTTAGTTTGTATAAATCTTATACGGATTAAAATTTTCATTGTTTGCAAACACACAGAACATCACATTAATTCTGTGGTATCAAATGCATAATTCTATCTATACTTAAAAATCTAAAAAATTACAGAATTCAGTAAGGTATATTTTGGGGTTAAAAAATTAAATTTAATTCTTCAACACGCTGGTAGATTCAGTGTTTCATTATATGCTTAATAATTTCCACACATTCCTTTATGTGTTTCCACAATTATTTTTGAAATAGGCACTTACCTCAAAAATAAAAAGTATAGCATCTAATTCCTCTCTTTGAGACTTGTGACCTAGAATATTTTTATAGAAAAGTATTTTATTTTTTATAATGTGGCTTTTATTGGTGCATTATAATCTCACATCATAATATAAATTATGTTTACAGTGACATACATGCATATAGCACCTGGTACCCTCCCCACCTCCCCCCTTCCTAATACAGAGTACTGAGATTGATATTGGTATATTCACTTATGTATACATAGTCAATGGTAGTATTTCCACTGATTAACCTCAGTCTTCCCCTGCTCCTTCCCTTAGACCAGCTCCCTGGTTCCACTGGGGTTTCTCCTCCACTGTCTGGACTCCATTACTCCCTAGCTTGTGCATATTAGAGAGAAAACGAATGACCCTTCACTTTCTGTGACTGGCTATCTCACTTAACATTATGTTCTCAAAGTCCTTCCATTTTTTTGCAAATGACATAATTTTGTTCTTCTTAATTGCTGACAAGAATTCCATTGTGTGTATTTCCCATAATTTTGCAATCCACTCATCTGCTGATGGACACCTAGGTTAGTTCCATAATTTGGCTATTGTGAATTGTGCTGCTATGAATATGGGTATGCATATGTTACTGTAGTTCTCTAATTTTGCCTCTTTGGAAAGATACCCAGGAATGGTATAACTGGATCATATGGTGGATCCATTCCCAGTGTTCTGAGGAATCGTCACACTGATCTTCATAGTGGCTGAACTAATTTGCAATCCCACCAACAGTGTAGAAGAGTTTCTATTTCCCCACATCCTCGCCAACATTTACTGTTAATGGACTTCTTGATGACTGCTATTCTGATTGGGGTTAGATGGAATCTCAATGTAGTTCTGATTTGCATCTACCTGATTGTTAATGATGATGAACATCGGAAAATATTTTAAACATACCATTTTGTACTCATTGATAGCAATCACTTAACTTAAAATATTTCAAATACTGAAGGTTTTTTCCCCCTAGTAATTCCTTCAGTAAAATGCTTAAAGATACTCTATTCATTGTGAAGACAGTAGTATAGTGCATCTCTTTTGAGTAATTAAATTTAGGTTCTAGGTCTGGGGTTGTATTGTACCTCAGTGGTAAAGCACATGCTAGTACATGTGAAGCTCTGGGTTCAAGAACAGTGTACACACGTGTGGTTCACACACGCGCACACACACGCACACTTAGGTCCTATATGTTTATGCCTAAAAATAAATGATATATTGTAGAGAACTTCAAATGAACTCTGAAAATAAAAAATATAAAAATAATTGCTCAAATGTGCCCTGGGAAGAATAAAGAAGGTAGAAAGAAGGATCAAATAAAATTGACCAGAGAAAAAGCAATTACTTTTAAGCCTTCACAAAGTAATAAGGATAGTAATATTATTAGTTTTCTTTCAAATTTATGTCACTAGACCAATGATGATAGTGTGAGATGAGTATCAAAAAGGTGTCTGATAAAAAGAAATGACACTAAAATTCTAATGTCCAAGTCTCCTTTTAAGTTATGACAATTATTAGAAACACCAACATAAGCAAAAATATATGTTAATATCTTACCTTTCTGTTTAAGACTAGCTTCAATAGTCACAAAATTTTCAAAGAACACATAGTATATATGTGAAAAATGTTGGTCAAAAAACTGCTTAAGATCAATAGATTCTGCATTCTCTGAAAAATAAAAAATAGTTTTTATTGATTACTATATGTCCATAAAAGTTAAATCATGTTTAACAAATACCCACAGTGCCAAGTTTCCTTCAAAGAACTGTACCTAAAATTCTATCCTATTAAAATATCTGAGATAATGTATTAATATATCTATATCTTTGTTCTGATAACTTTAGTCTTTACATATTTTGGTTTAATTATGAAAATGGATCAAATCATCATAATCTGTATTTCTTTTGGGAGGGGTGCTGGAGATGGTACTCAGTGGTATTCTACCTCTGAGCTATACCCCCAACCCTATTTTATTTTGAAACAAGGTCTCAATAACTTACTGAGCGTTCTGCTAAATTGCTGAAGTTGGCCTCAAATCTGTGATCCTCCTGTCTTAGCCTCCCAAGTATTGGTATTACAGGCATGCACCACCACATCTAACATAATCTGTGTTTCTTTTTCTTGTACTGGGGATTGAACCTAGGGGTATTCAACCTCTGAACTATCCCCCCCCCCCCAGCCCTATTTTATTTTTTATTTTGAAACAGGGTCTCACTAAATTGACTGGTCTCAAATCCATAATCCTCCTTTCTCAGCCTCCTAAATATTGAAATTACAGGCATGCGCTACCACACCCAGCTATAATCTATGTTTCTATTTAAAAAAAAAGTCTTTAGACATTTATTCAAAATCATTAACCATATGAAAAAAGTTTAGATCTATTTTCAGTTTTACAACTTTCCTAAATTCTCCCCAAAACAGTTTAAAGAACTGTTAATTATTCTTAAAAACAGTTTAAAGAACTGTTTTTAAGAATAATTTATATCTGAAATGCATTTATTCAATGAATGGGTATCTAATAATAGACTTTATAGATAGGGACAATGTCTACCTTGGAAAAGATTGTGTAACCTACTGATTGGCAAAACAGCACTGTTTCATCTTGATTGGAATGAATTTAAACACCAAGATCCATGCCTGTCTGCAACACATACTACCTTAACACCTTCCACAGAATGAGAAAAAAAAATGGCTAACACATATTGAATGCTTCTTATACAGGGAACACTTGCCTAGGTGCTTTGAAGAAATTATTCCTACATTCCTTGTAACACCACCATTAAATAAATACTTACTATCCCTATTTTATAGGTAAGTAAACTGAGTCACAGAGAGTCTAAGCAACTTAGCTAATAAGAAACAAAGTCAGCATTTAAACACCAGATGCCCTGAACCTAGTGTCCATGTTCTTGACTTCTATGCTATTTAGCCTCCGGTGTAATATGTCACAAGAACACTAGTAACTAAACTATTATCTGCCTGTAAGAATAATAGTCATCAAATACTAGTCAAATATATTTTACAGCTTATCAGATCAATAACACATACAACTAAGATACACAATAAAAAATTCCAAATTTTTTCTAGAGTTGTTTAAAGAACTATGAAATCAGAAGCAATTAGTCTGCTATAATTACATCTAAGTTTCTTGAAATTAATGCCTCAAACACAAGTATGTCCCAGGACAAAGAAAAAATGAGAACAATAGCAAGGCAAAACAAAAGTAAACATGAGTCAACCCAAGATTTTGCAACATACTGGAAGCCAAGATATTCACTCTTAATCTCCTTTCCATATGGCATATTAACAAAGCCTGGAAACTACATATTTGTTAGTGCTAATAAAAAAATACCAGATCAAAATCAGGCTAATTTTTTTTTGCTCTGTTTATTTGTAAAGAATTCATTAGCAAAAAAACCCAAAAAACAAAAACACCTCTTTCATAACTTTTTGTTTTATTTTATGGTACTGGGGACTGAACAGAGGGTATTCTACCTCTGAACTATACTCCCAGCCCTTTTTTATTTTTTGTTTGGAAACAGGGTCTTGTTGGATTTTTGAGAGTCTTGCACATTCTTACATTGTTGAGGCTGTCCTCAAGCCTGTGATCCTCCTGTCTCAGCCTCTCAAGTACTGTGATTACAGGTGTGTGCCACCACACTTGGCAAATAATGACCTTTTAAAAATATTTTCACCATGGAATAAAACTGCAAGCACTGCCTCGCACAGGGCCTGGTAGTCAATGACGGGTTCGATTTTCTCAGGGCAATATCAACCTAAGACAGGGCTTGTTCAATGACTCATTGAGACCCCATGACGGGTAAGATTAAACGCCTGGTAGAAAACGTCCTAAGACAGGCACAGTCCTTCGTGCATTTTAAAATAAAAATGAGGGAGTTGTGGGAGCCCAGCTGGGCCCTTTCCCCGCTGGCAGTTGCTATCTGCATATATGAGCAATTATACCGACTCTTCTGCTATGGCTATATTGGCATCTCGAAGTCTGGAGATTGCTCCTAGCATACGTAGATGAAAGACCCTCCTACTTCATAGAACGTAAATATATGACTCTAAAGGTTTATGGTTCTATGACTCTAGAAAGTTTGCTTGACCAGGCTATGTTAGGAATGTGGGGTATATGTGCAAAATGAAGAAGTGGTGCTATTTGTGTTCTGACAATGATTGATATGTCGTAAATGTACACGTAACCCCATTGTACACGTAACCCCATTGTACTCAAGAAATGTATAAAAAAATCCATGCTGAAAAATAAAAAAATAAAAATATTTTCACAAATATAAAGTCTAGCAACTCACTACTACTATGAAATAATTTTAATCAGAAACATTAATTCACAGAAAATAATTAAATTTATTTTTATTTTTATATAATAAACCACTATTTATGGCTAACTCACTCTTACACTTGATGTACCAAGCAGGGAAGATAGTTTCTCTGTTGGTATTTATCCTGAGTGCTTTAATTCATCGGAGGATTTGAGGTGTATGTAGCTCAGTAGTAGAGCATGTGCTTAACATATCTGAGACCCTGGGTTCCATTCCAGTACCAAAATAATAAAATTTAAAACATTAAGTTTAGGGTCCCTTCTCCTGTATAAATGCTTAAGATGTTTGTTTCTATCTTTCAAAAATAAATTATTCATTAGTACTTCACTTGGAAAAGCAAGATAAAGATACAAGTAACAAAAGTACTAGTGGAAACCACACTAAAAACCTACCAAAGTTTTAAAGCAAACAAGATAGTTTAAGCATAGCTCTTTATCAAACTGATATTTCAAAACAATCGTACGAAAGCTCCTGAGATATGATTACAGTACAACTTACCAAGATAATACTTCCTAGAAAAAGGCAAAAGAAAAACCACTAAAGGAGGCATTAGTAAATGATCATGATGAGCAGGGCGTGGTGGTGCATGCTTGTAATGCCAGTACTTCGGAGGCTGAGACTGGAGGATCCAGGTTCGTGGCCAGCCTCAGCTACTTAGTGAGGCTCTCTGCAACTTAGTGAGACCCTGTTTCAAAATAAAGAATAAAAAATAGGGCTGGGGTACGCTCAGAGGTAGAATGCCCTTGAGTTCCACAAAAAAAAAAATCATGATGTTAAGGCAATTAAGATTCATTCAAAATCTAATCCCTAAAAAATAATAAAAATCACTCTCTTGCATTTAAGGATTTTACAATAGCATAGAAAATACAATGAAAAACAAAACCAATATATATAATACTTAAGAGCAAAGTAAATTCTATTTTTATTAAGCAATACTAAAAACTAAGGATAGAGACATAAGGAAAAAAAGGCATACAATTATAATCACTCAACATTTAATGTCTTACAGTCATGTAGATAGGAATTTTACAGCTACACATATATGATCCTATTCATTCTTCACAAAAATGTTTTTGAAATATTATCTCCATTTTACAAAGAATTAACCTAAAAGGTGACTTGCACAGGTCACACAATGCTATTAAATGGCTCTGAATCAGTCTTCAATCACAGCGCCAGATTAGCCACAATTCAAATTATAGAGTATAAAATAATCTTACAGCTAATTTTATCAAAATTATTCTGAGAGAAATGATAATTTTTTTTTGCGGTACTGGGGATTGAACTCAGGGGCATTCTACCTCCAAGCTATACCCCCAGCCCTATTTTTTATTCTTTATTTTGAAACCGAGTCTCACTAAGTTGCGGAGTGCCTCACTAGGTAGAGCTGAGGCTGGCGGCGAACCCGGATCCTCCGGTCTCAGCCTCCCGAATGCTGGGATTACAAGCGTGCGCCACCACACCCGGCTCTGAGAGAAATGATAATTTTAAAGAATCATTTGAACTACAAAATCCTACAGAGGCCGGGATAAAAAAAAATTGAAGTTCTGCAAAGGTAGGTAGTGAAAAATACCAAGAATTGAGAGGCCTTAGTCTAGTGGCATATACACCACCCTAGAACATCTGTCCCTGCACTCTGGCATGGTGCCTAAAGCCCCACTACTGGTATTCACTTGTAGTAGAAAAGTGTAAGCACATAGCATGGGGAGTTGAGCCCCAAGCACACATTAGTACAAACTGATTTCATATAACACAGAGCAAATAAAGAAAGTAATTCTGAGAGGGTTGTGAAAATGCAGAGGAAAGAAGGTAAATTTACTGAGCATAATCATTTTCTCAGGACGGTGCTAAACTCTTCTTTCAGAATGACTAATTGTCCTAGAAACCTTAATAGGTCCTGTTACCATCATTTTACCTCATTAAAAAAAAAAAAAAAAAAAAAAAAAGATTTAGAGACCAAGACACCAGTTCAAACAGCAATTAACAAAACCAAGCTGGTTTTAAATATAAGACAAATACTCTTTTCCTTATTCTATGCTACTTTCCAAGACAGGTATATTGGTGATGATATTGGAGTTTAAGGCCAACTAGGACATTGAATAGTGAAGGAAAAGGATACAGAGAAAATGTTAGTGACAATGGTCTATTAAAAATTTGGTGTGCTAGGAAAAGAAGTTAGCACTGCCTTTCCTTCCTTATGCTGGGGACTGAACACAGGACCTTGTGCATGCTAAGGATATACAATGAGTTATACTCCGAGGCCCTCCTCTACCTGTTTCTATCTCCACTATCTGCTTCTGTTCCTCTGTGTGCCAGGCCACAGCCTTCTTTCTGGGGGTGTTTTTTTGTTTGTTTGTTTGTTTAACAAAAGGTTGCAATTGTTTAATATAACAGCTGCCTGTGTCAGTGATCAGTGATGAGGAAAACAAGAAACCAAAAAAACTGGAGGATAAGATATTAATAGAGAATTCTAAAAAACTTTGGCAAATTCCTAATATAGAAGGTCACACATATCCATGGCTGAGTAAACTCAGGAAAGATGGGAGAGAGCTGTAAACTCTCACCTCTGGCTAATCGTGAAGAATGAAAATTGGGAAACTAAGATTAAGGTAGAATTGTAAATTGATTAAATTTCACAATATACACACAAAATCCTTTGGCAAAGTCTAAAAGACTTACCGATACCAAATTTTTAAGAAAATTCCTATCCAATTACTAACTGACCACGAAAGTGAATGAGTGAAGAACTGAAGCCAGGCGTGGTGGCCCATACCTGTAATCCTAGTACTTGGGAGGCTGAAACAGGAGGATAGTAGGTTTGTGGCCAGCTTTAGCATCTTAGTGAGACCCTGTTTCAAAATAAAAGAATAAAATAGTACTGGGGGTATGACTTAGAGGTATAATGCCTCTGGGTTTCATCTTCAGTACCCCCCCCCAAAAAAAAAAGAATTCAATAGTCACATAAAACAAAGACTGTAAAATTATTTCAGTAAAATCATGAAAAGAACAAACAGTAGAAACAACAAACCCTGGGGAGGATGGAAAATCTAGCATTTAGAGTTGCCATATTATTTAAAATGTCAAGTTTTTAACAAAAAAGAAAATTACAAAACATGTAAAGAAAGAAAAAAGTAGGTCCTAGATGTAGGAAAAAGAGCAGTCAACAGAAACTATCCCTGGAGCCGGGTGTGGTGATGCACACTTATAATCCCAGTACTTGGGAGGCTGAGACTGGAGGACTCGGGTTTGCAGCCAACCTCAGCTACTTAGTGAGGTACTCCGCAACTTAGTGAGACCCTGTTTCAAAATAAAGAATAAAAAAATAGGGCTGGGGGTGTAGCTCGGAGGTAGAATGCCCCTGGGTTCAATCCCTAGTACCAAAAAAATAAACTATCCCTGAAGAAGCACAGGCAAAAGACTTACTAGCCAAACAATATAAATCACCTATTTTAAATATACCAAAAACTAAAGGAAAGCATGCTTAAAA